>JAFMOC010000021.1:885000-922500 GCA_019802505.1 Corydoras sp. C115 | reverse complement strand
GACGTATTGCAAGTTCTGAAACTCTTTTCTGCTTACCACAACTGTGCAGTGAAAAAAAAGTCTGAGCCACAATAAATCTGGTAATTAATCCTGTAATATACAACACTATTTTTTGGGGGGATTTAATCTGCATGCAAAATATAAGACATTATTACTATTTTGCTTAAGAAATATTAATATGATGTCACCTTTGACCATCTTTTAAGTACATGCACATGCAGTACCAGTCAAAAGTTTGAACACACCTCCTTTTTGCTCCTACCTATTTTATCAAAAATGTGAGGTATCTAAACTTTAGACCAAACTCTTTTTCAATTTAATTGCAAATTACGGGAATCCTCTAGGTTTAGATGCCATGCCCTAGGGCACGTTAGCTATAGCATTTGTTGGAACTGAGACTCAGACCAGGGACTCTTAGGTCATAAGGCTGGTTCAGTAACCACAAGTGTATGACCGCCGATGACAAGGTAACATAGATAACTGCATAATCAGTAGATGTAAAGTTGTATGTAATAAACTGCTTGTTGAGTGTACATTCTGCTAGCTCGGTGGGGAAGTTGTTGGGCTATCTGTCTGAGGGTTCAAATCCAGAGTCTCTTAAAGTGAAAGTGATCTATTTTGTCTGCTGTGTTTGCAGCGCAGTAAAACACATATACACACACTGGTGAAGTGAACACCCATGCTGTATACGGAGCCCAGGAAGCAATAGGGGTAAGGTGTCCTAGCCAAGGGCACTTCAGCCATAGTATAGTAATTTGTAGGAACGGGAATTAAATCGGGGACCTTCAGGTCGCATGGCTGGTTCCTTAACAGTCACTGCTCAAGGGGTGCTGCATCATGGCTGACTACAACTATGTACAACTTACAACTAACTAAGTTTGCGCACTTCATTTTGTATAAAATGGTCTGAAATTTTATCCTGAAATAATCTAGGGTTAGGGTTAATATGTAATGTAACGTAAAAGCAACAACCACACAACATCATCTGCTTCAAAATGATGGCTTACTCACCATAAAAGTGTAAATAAAAATATAAAAATTAAGATATGCATTCTAAACAGAGAAAGAAAAGTCCAGTCCATAAGATATATTCATTCATTCATTCATTATCTCCCGCTTTATCCTATATTAGGGTCGTGGTGGGGTTCCCCATGCCCATCCAGGGGAGAACGTTTCGGGCGCTGGGCAGGTAGACCCAAGACAGGACGCCAATCCATCGCTGGGCACACACTCACTCACACAGACACACTCTATATGGGGCAATTTTGAGAATTCAATTGACTTGATCCATGTTTTTGGACTGTGGGAGGAAACCGGAGAACCCGGAGGAAGCCCACGCAGACACGGGGAGAACATGGAAACTCCATCCAGATGGGGATTCGAACCGGGAATCCCTAGCACTGAGAGGCGAACGTGCTAACCACTAAGTCACCGTGCCGCCTTCCATAAGATATAGCCAAAGCAAAAGACACTGATCTTAAAATAATACAAAATAAATCAATTAAAATCAAAATATCAAAAGAAGACAAGATGGAGAACAAGGTTTTGCCTGTCTGAAACAAATAGAAGTGTAATACTCAGACACTAAATCTATGTAAAATGTATGTAAAAAAGATTTTGCATACCACGAGCCCAAGGTTTAACCTGTCTACTGCAGTGATGACTATCCACTGAGATGAGCTTTAAGATGACAGTCACATTACTGCCACAAACATTCTACAAAACGCTAAACATGTTGTCCTGGTAGTCATTCGTAACCTTTAGGAGGGGGGGTGACACTTATGTTGAAGACTATAAAATGCATCAAAAATAATAAATAATTCAATCTGAAAATGTAATAAACCACAATCACTGCTTCACAATCCGCTTCACAATCACTTTACAATTACATTCTGTTTTTTTTCTGATGTTAAAAAAATAAAGAATTAGAAAAGTTCATTAGTGAAAGGCTCAGGGATGTTGCTTCAAATACAAGTTTTATCATTTTTAGAGACTAATATGAGCTTCAGTTAAAACAGTCAGCATTAACAAAGCAATAAGGCGAGAGGAGTGCTTAATAGTGAATAAATAAAGAACCTCTGTCCCATAATTTATTCACAATAACACTACAAACGCTTTATTGCATTTATAAAATGGCTAAAAAAATGGAATGTGGAACGTGGAATTTCCATGTTCTCCCCATGTCCGCGTCGGTTTCCTTTGGGTTCTCCGGTTTCCTCTCACAGTCCATTGCATGCTATAAACTGCCCCATATAGTGTGTGTTTGTGTGTGTCTGTATGTGTAACTATGCCCCCCCACCCCACTCCAACAACCCTAGTAGAGGGTTGTGGAAGATAATGAATGAATGAAGATCTTGGACTTTAAACACGAGACAGATTTTTCTAACATTCCTGTCTTATATGAAATATTATTAATAGCGTGGCATTGCATTATTGAGCTCAGGCCAAGGCATTTTTTTCATGGTGACAGCTACATGTGTAGAATGAAGTATGTCTATGATGTGTTACGCAGTGCAGCCATGAAACACAACTTAATTCATGCGAAATAATGACTGAACACTGATCACAGACTAAAGACAGAACCTGGCCTTTTCCCAATTTGCTTTTGATTCGTGCACATCCATCATCCTGCATTAAATGTTGGCATCAGTGAAACGAGGAAGCGAATACACCCAGGGTTTATTAAAGCCAGCACTGACAAAGCCTCATCCTCTGGTTAGGCCTAGGCCTTCACTCCACTACACCAGGTGCTAAAACCTGACATCTTCACAACACTATTCTCTACTCAGCATGAAAGATGGAGGGTCTTGTTCATATAAGCTCAGTCCTTGTCTTGACACCAGCCTTGTCTGCAAAACCGCTATCAGACTCCAATATATTTCAAAAGTCAGCAGATAAAGTCCTTACACACACCGATGTGTCCATGACACCCCATCATTTACAACCTGTACGTTTTATGAGCTCCAGCCTGTACTAACTATAAAATATTTCTCTTACTCCTAAATCTTCTCCTCACCCCAGGCAGTGTTCTTAGATCCCCGAGCCACAGTCCTCTGTCAGTTCCAAAGTTTCCCCTCCTCAGCAGGTCATTTAGTGTTATAGTTTCTAAATTCTTGGATTCTCTCCCACCTAGCATTCAAAGCATCTCCTTCATCACATCTTTCCAGTTATTTTACACAGTCCTATTCTTTTCTTCCTGCTGAGATAGAACAGATGATTGTTCCTTCGAGCTCTACCTGCAGACCACAGTTCTGGTTGTATATCAGATGTTGTGGGTTTTATCGTTTGCTTTATTTCGTTGGATTATTTAACCGGCTGTAAAATCACAATATTGATTAGTATAACTACTACTAGTATGGTTTGTTTGGATAGTTAACATCAAGGCAGCATCACAGAATATATGATGGATACAAACCCTGCCATGGGGCAAATTCAATATAATCTACTTGTCGACATCTTTGGAATGTGGGAGGACACTCAAGTACCCAGTGTAATCTGTGTAAGGAACCAGCCTTGTGACCTGAAGGTCTCCAGTTCGATTCCTGGTCTCACCAAGTACAATGGCTGAAGTGCCCTTGAGCAAAGCACCCAACCCGATTAACTCCACGGGTACCATGTAAAGGGTTGCCCACCACTTCGGGCATGTGAATGTAAATGGAAGACAAATTCCTCTGTGTGTAGAAAAATTAAACACACTTAAACATTTACATTTAGTCATTTAGTAGACGCTTTTATCCAAAGCGACTTACAAATGAGAACATTCAGACATTCAACACACTCAGGCACAGGGAGGACATGCAGACTCCACAATAGTCTATATATATGTAAAGCTTAAACTAATTAGGGATGCATCCAACACACTATTAACCAAGGTAATTCAGCCAAAAATGGCAAAAATAATTAATAAAAATAATCTGCTGTAAAACCCATTTACACAAAACAATAAAAAATTTAATGATGCAGTTTTTATTTTTTTCAGTGAGTCACATACTGAAGTTTATTATTCAATTATTTTAGTTGAGTTAAAAGTAATTGAGCCAAATGTAACTCTGGAAAAAATAAAGAACAGTTTTTGAAACACATATGAGTGTGTTTTCTTTCTCTTCATCCTTTTAGTGTATGTGCATGCATCCTCTTTCACAAGAGAGATTTTTTTTCATCTTAAAAAAAAATCAAAAACACAATAAAAGCACAACCCAGTGAAAAGTGTGGCTCTTCGGAAAAGCTGATATATGAAGATGTAAATAACATTTACATAACTGGTTGGCTAATTTATTTGTCATATTGACAAATGTAAATTAGACTTTGAATGGTTAATTTATTAGTCACACTCTGCTTTGTCAGTTTCTATGCTTGGGTGTAAAAATGTACAATGTTTACTAAACATGTTTAAATTGCTGTCTGTCTGTCTGTCTGTATATATATATATATATATATATATATATATATATATATATATATATATATATATATATATATATATATATATATATATAGGAACGGTGGCTTAGTGGTTAGCACATTCGCCTCTCAGCACTAGGGATTCCCGGTTCGAATTCCCATCTGGGTGGAGTTTCCATGTTCTCCCCGTGTCCGCATGGGTTTCCTCCGGGTTCTCCGGTTTCCTCCCACAGTCCAAAAACATGGATCAAGTCAATTGAGTTCTCCAAAATTGCCCCCTATAGAGTGTGTCTGTGTGACACACTGTGTGTCTGTCCTAGGTGTATCTGCCCAGCGCCCGAGACGTTCTCCCCTGGATTGGCATATAAAGCGGAAGATAATGAAAAAAAAAAAAAAAAAAAAAAAAAAAATATATATATATATATATATATATATATATATATATATATATATATACACATATACACACACACATATACATATACACATGCATTTATTTAATAAAAATATAAAAATATATTTAGTACCCAATTTATCAAATGGCAAAAAGTGGAAAAAATTATTCAAACATTATAAAAACGTGTTTGTATTCAGCACTCAGGCAAATGGCAAATGTTTTATTTTGTTCTGCTTCGGTCAATATGTTGTAGTTTGGTGCAATGTGACCCTCTTCCCCCAACAATGATTACATATACATACATGCATAATGAAATAATAAAACGATAAATGTGAAAGTAATTTAATTACAGTTTTAAACAAAGAAAGTAATGAAGTAAGAATGAAATTGAGTGATATTTAGTACTCTGACTTCTTTTAGTAAAAGACAAAGCCTTTCTTTGTGGTGCACTACTAATTATAGCCTTGTTCTGCACATCTCTATCATATAGTGCTACATGTGGACTTGGCCAAGATAGACCTCGGAGAGGAGCTTGTAAATTGCTTTGAGCTGTCCTGGCTTTTCATGTTTGGAAAGTGGGCTCTACAGTAGTGTTTAAGGGCTGTGATTTATAATATTCAGGATGTTTCACAGATCTGATCGAAATCCAGCACATCTATAAATCTGTCGGGGACTGGCCACTGTCAGAAAATATGGGCCAGCAGGATGACAGTTAACATAAATACATTAAGTGAACAAGAAAGAACTGCACACTTTCGGATGTGAGGTAGGGAGGGCAGATTTCTCTGTGGCCTGGATGGCAGCTGCTCACCAAAAAGAAACAGATGAGAAGAGCTCATCGAAAGGCTCTAGATGAAGTTCTATATAAAGAACCTTATCAGTTACAAATAAAACAATAATGTGAGGCACTGACCACTTTATTTGCAAGACCTGTATGTAATTAAAACCTCATTCATTAGAAAGTATCACTTAATTACACAATGTAGTTCATTAACAACTCTGCAGTAAGTTTAGTTCTACAGGTAATCTGCTCTTTGCATCTTTTAACAATTTTGTTATTTTACTCTTTGTTTCCTATGAACTAAGATGCTTTATATTTAATAATCTGAAGAACAAAGGCTAACACGTTAAATCGGCAGACAGTGACAATCCTGCCGCATTCAAAATCCACATGCACACACTCATGAAAACACAATCTTTTCTCATCATGTTGGGCTATCAATCAGAAGGCTGTGGGTTCAAATGCCAGGTCCACTGCAGTTACCAAAGTGGGTCCTTGAGACCCTTAACCCTCATTGCTTCAGTGGTGCTGTACCAACCCCCTGGGTTTTGACCCCAACCAAGTTGGGATATTTGTAAGTCGCTTTGGATAAAAGTGTCTATGCCTATCCAGGGGAGAATGTTTTGAGCATTGGGCAGGTAATTCATCGCTGGGCACACACCCACACACTCACCCACTATATAAAGGCAATTTAGAGCATCCAATTAACCTTAAATGAGTGGGACAAAATATAAGGTACTAATGTTACGTGAGCACGCCGATTAGATACGAAACAACTGGCGACTTAATTTTTGGTGAGAAAGACACCGAATCCAGTGATATCCAGAGTCAACACAGCTTTTTTCACACACACATTTTTCCAGGTGGAAAATTATTGGTTTATTGGTTAGCATGTTTGCCTCTCAGCGCTGAGGATCCAAGTTTCCATGTTCTCCCCGTGGCCACATAGGTTTCCTCCGGGTTCCTCGGTTTCTTCCCATAGTTCAAAAAATGGATTAAATTGAATGCTCTGAATTTTCCCATATCGTGTGTGTGTGTGTGTGTGTGTGTGTGTGTGTGTGTGTGTGTGTGTGTGTGTGTGTATGTGTGTATGTGTGTGTTTGTCTGAGTGAGTGATTGTGCTCAGCGATAGATTGGTGCCTTGTCCTGGGTGTATCTGCCCAAACCAACCCCGCAACCCTAGTAGAGGATTTAGAGGAAGACAATGAAAAAATAAAAATAAAAAATGTCATTTATAATAGTTCACTGTGCAAAAAACATTGTAATGGCTAAAAAAATAATGGATTTATGCATATTTTAAAATGCATTTATTCACTACAACATATGCACTAAGAACGTTAGCATTTGAAATCGGTGCCTAAAATCACATAAAAACTTAGGGGTTTAACCCCGCTGTTCCCATCTGACATGCTGGAGACGAATGGAATGATGGTCCTCAAAATAAAAAGTGAGATGGAGTGTGCACAGTGCACTCAAATTATTCACCAGCCTGCTGGTGGCCTGACAAGATACTCCACGATTCTGTCTGACTAACCTGGCACTGCAACAAACTGCATGAATGATTGATCCAGCATGGCTCCGGTGCCACGCAACATTTATATTACACTGCTTTTCTATATTAAATTCAGATAGCATGCTGCGCGTCGGCTCCTCGGTACGATAAAATCCATGTAAACACATACAATATCAGTAACAGCTCTTGTGTAATTAAGTGCCGAAATAAGGAATGGAGTGTGAAGCCAAGAGGCCGCAGCTGCGACACGGAGTAGCCAGGCTCCCTCCCAGCCGCACAAGCGTAGAAGCCCATCTGATTTAAGAGCCTTCTGACTCGGTGGGTTAAAGGTCAAAGCAATGAATGTTAAGTGCTACATTTTCTCTCATAGTCAGTCAGGGCACCATGGAGTTATAGGGTGAAAGGTTAGAAATACAGCGTGTGTCCCTGCCACCCGCATGGTCCTTCAGAGATAACTCTCTGTGCATGTGCAAACTGCACCTTCAGCAATATCTTGGCTTTTCAAAGACAATGGGAGACAACAATCCCACTGACACCAGCATTATGATGGGTAATAAAGTTCATTATTCCGCATTTGATGACATTTACTGCGTAAACAGCAGTCTCACATTGGGTTTCTTTGATGAGGGACGCCACGGGCCACTACAGTCAGTGTTTTCATTTGCTTGCGGTAAAGCCATGACAAGGTGCAAGCAGGGGCATACCAGTGTTTACCTAAGCAATGAAAGCAGTGGGCTTTAAAAAGCTTATTTACTTTACTTTGTCCAGTTCTTGTATCTATGAGTGACTGGAGCCGGGTTTCATAGGGCAGGGCTGCTGGGAAAGCCTGGGAGGTGGCTGACATTTCTGAGCGCTCACTCTAGTGCAGCATGGAATAGGAGGTTGCTCGTACTCGTACTATTTATACTTAATTACAGAGCACCCTTAAACCATTTCCCAGATGCAAAAATGCGAAACAACTTTGTCATGCGGAGCAACAGCTACAGTGTCACGTCAGTCCCAAAAAAACCCTCGATCCTAAGAGGAAAACAAGGCTGCACCACCTTTAAAACTACATCTGAAGAACGAGAAAAAAAAACAAAAAAAGTTATATGAAGTTAAATCAAGTTACCATGTTGAGGAGTTGTGTGTGAACTATGTCCTCCACAAGGGCGGCGGTCTCATGAAGGGGTCTGCGAGAATCACCCAATGCAAACCTGAATAACAAAGAAGACCAGATTTTAGAAAAGCAATGCAGCAATTATTACAATAAACGCTGGTGAATTTAAGAACACTTTGGTGGACAGGGGTGTGTCCACCACGGAATCTGGTCAGGAACAAAAAAGCAGAAGAGACCGGGGAAGTCAGAGTGCAGCCCCAATCTGAATCCTGCCGTTGGACTCGTGTAAAGTAGCAGACAGGGCTGGAGATTAGATGAAGACACTATGGGAGGGGCTGATGTATGGTCCTTGGATATAACTAAAATGAAAGAAATAAGTAAAAAACCCATCCTTACACCCCAAAATAAAAAAAAGAAGTTCTGTGTAAAGATGCTCACTGCTCTGGGGCTGTGGGACTGGGACGCTGGGACTACTTGGCTGTGCTACTTTAACACATCTACACTAAGTTTAAATGTTTTCCTGGAGACCCACCGCTGTTTCCAGAGTCACAAGTTCTCAGCTCCACCAACTGATCCAGCTCATAAACAGCTCGATAATGAGCTGATGAGTACTGCCATGCTGACAGTGGAGAAAACGATTAGGAAGTGTGAAGGGCAGTGAGTGGCTCTGATTGGACTTTAACACCATACAATTAAACCAGTCAGAATAAAAGATTTCAGTCTGTTAAAAAAACACTTCAGTACTTTTACAGATTTACTGCAACTGTTGGTTGTAAATTGGTTCCTTCATGCAACCTAAAATCTTTATTAAACAGTTTCACTTTATGTCATTTAAATACAGAATACATAAAATATATATACAGAAAATAACTCTGCAGTCCCAATTTTAAGTGTCTTTAAATGAAACTTTCTAACACAGAATATGAGACTATAGTTATATATTTTTTACTAATATCTTGGTTCTAGCAATTACACTCAATGTCTATACTGAAAAGTTGAATAATGTGTCGGTTCACAACATTAAAAAGGTGTTGAGCCCAAGTGAGGTCTAATAAATCCCCAAAATTAAAGTTATATGAACATAATCATAAACATGAATCAGTTTATACAAAAAAAAAAAAAAAAAAAAAAAACACATACACACACATATTGTTTTATTTATATATATATATATATATATATATATATATATATATATATATATATATATATTACACAGACACATATACACTTTTTATACGAGACTTCAGTTGCCCCACAGTTCGTGGTCACTGCTGTCTGATACTCCTGGCCGAACAGTTTTAATATGAAACAGATCTGTACTGTTGGCAGGCCTGTGAAACACACAAACTATGTTTACAAAGCCACACTGAAATAGGAATAGAGCTCCTGGGAAAAGACGTCATTCTGATGGCTGTGGATGTCTCTAAAATACCAGTAGCCTCTGCATTAATGGTACCCTCATACATATGCAGATCACTCATGCTGTCGCAGATGCTGGTTTTTGGTGAAAATAGTTGTGGTGTGAGGGCATGATTGGGTGGAGTCTGCAAATGAGAGGCAGGGGCAGATCAGGTAAATGGAAACACCTGCCACCTGTTAATGTGATTAACTATCTCTGCCTTTGATGTTCAGTGAGAGGATTGAAAATGTGCCGTAAACACAGAGATGGGAGTTCAGTATTTTTTTTTTATAATTACTGTGCTTTATTAGCCTTGACTGGTTTTCTTGTCTGTGTTTTTAAGGTGTCATCAGTTTCTTTGTGCTGTTGTTTATGGCAATGACAGAGAACTGTGGCTACGACAAATACTGGATGGAACCAGGATTTCTGTTGTACTGGTGGCACTGCAGTGAAGCCAGGATGGCCTAAATGGACTTATACATAATTAATTAATTTAATTATTAGCTTCCTCTTAATCCTCTACTAGGGTTGGGGGGGCGCTTTTGGGCGCTGGGCAGATACACCCAGGACAGGGTGCCAATCTATCGCTGGGCACACTCACACAGACACACTCTATATGGTGCAATTAAGAGCATTTAATTTACCTTGAATCCCTGTTTTTGGACTGTGGAAGTTTCTGGACTTATAGTATAGTTTATAGTATATACTTTTTCCTTTTCTTTTAATAAACACCTAATACATAAATAAATAAATCTGTACATGAGTGTCCTACACGGTTGATGCTGCCTGGCCACTCAAGGATGATAAGTCCCCCAAGTGAGCCTCGGTCCTTCCAAAGTTTCTTCCTTAAAAAAAAAAAAAACATAATGGGGAGTTTTTTCTTGCCACTGTCGCTTCGGCTTGCTCTTTGTGGGATTCAGACTTATAACACTGTAAAGCTGGATTGTAACAATACACTGTTATTAAAAAAACTCTCTATAAATATATTGAATTAAATGAACTTGGGGGTGGCACGGTGGCTTAGTGGTTAGCACGTTCGCCTCTCAGTGCTAGGGATTCCCGGTTCGAATCCCCATCTGGGTGGAGTTTCCATGTTCTCCCCGTGTCCGCGTGGGTTTCCTCCGGGTTCTCCGGTTTCCTCCCACAGTCCAAAAACATGGATCAAGTTAATTGAGTTCTCTAAATTGCCCCATATAGAGTGTGTTTGAGTGTGTGAGTGTGTACCCAGCGATGGATTGGCGCCCTGTCCTGGGTGTATCTGCCCAGCGCCCGAGACGTTCTCCCCTGGAAGGGGATGGGGAACCCCACCCGACCCTAATAGAGGATAAAGCGGGAAATAATGAATGAATGAATAAATGAACTTGGAGAGAGAGATGAATTGACCATAATTTAATGTGCTATGCAAGTATATATATTCCAAAACACTGTGCATGGAAAGGTGACAGATGCCTCTATTTACCTGAGCCTGCTAATTAATATATGAAATGAAGGGATGTAAACAAGGGATGTCCTCATGATTAGCGCTAATCAGCAGGAAATTCAGCTAAATTATCCATTTATTCATTGCTAGCTGCAAGTACAGATGTATGCATGGTCATGCTGGCGTTTACAAACTGGCTTTATTCAGTTTATCCCACCCTGTGGCTGCCCGAGCTTCCCACATTCAGCATGCCTAATATCGACACAGTGGTTTCAGCCGATGGTAGCGCAGGCCGCTAAACAGCCACAGACTCTCTTCAGTTAACACAGACCACCACAGAATAAGCTCGATGCTTATACGTACGTACGTTTTAATAAAAATCTTAAACTCGGACGCCTTAATTAACTACAGAGGTACTGAGTTTTACTGACTTTTTTCCCATGTAAAAAACTAAAACAACAAAAATATAAAGGTGTTATATAATTATTTGCTCACAAACAGCATAAGCAACAATAAGTCCTCGATGCCAGAAAACCTGCAAAAGGGCTTTTTTATTGACAACTCTGGTTTTCAATAAGGTTCAGTAGGGTTTGCGTAAAAGTGCAGCTACTTGTTGGCAACGCGGCAAATATAACTAAGGACCACCAACAGATTTTTCAATTACTGTATGAAAAAACTGTACATCTGGATATTGGATATCTCAACCATAACCTTGTCAATTAACTTTTATTATGACCCTGTTTCATTTCTTTGCTTCACATAAATACATTTTGTTCCAAATGACTTCCAGAGGAAAAATCAGTAATTTACTCCAGTTGGATAATTTATTCCATTTGTTTGGTCACAAAGCAGTTTAGTTTTGCTCAGGAAACTAGCGAGACAACCGTCTCCATATAGGAGTTTGTAGACTGGACACGGTTCAAGCATTCCCATTACCACAAAATGGGAAACAACTCTGCTGCGCATAAATGTTGTCTCAACTACACCTCGATTATAAATTCCGTTTTTTAAACAGAACGTCTCACCAAAAGTAGAACACAGAGAGGAGAGCCGGACAATAAATGCTGGATGGCATCGGCTACACGCAGCGATAAACAGGCCCGCGTAACTGTAAACACGCACGACGAGGCGGGCTTACAGTGGTTTTTTTTCGTCATGGCCGTTTTCCTCTCCCTGTCACAGTAGTAGACAGACATGAGCGCCGGGAAGGACTACATAATCCTCTGCATGTTGATGTGAGCCGGGCAGCTCATTGATTTGGCCCGTGGCCGCAGTGTGTTTACTTCAGCAGGCGGTTCGAGTCTGTCTGCACAAACGATGCTAAACAAAAGCTTGTGAGAGTTTGCTAAAACGGGCTGGATGTTTGGGTACAGGCTTTATGTTCAAAGTGCACACAGCACAGTGGACGCTGATGTTTACGAGCTTGTGGTGCAGCAACAGCCTCCTCCTGCCTCTCTCCGTGGCACCATCTGCCTAGCCGCACATAGAAACGAGGTAAACACAGTCACTTAGCAATTCCAGATCTGATATGAGAAAACAAGCAAATCTTAATACAAAGATGATGTTTAAAGCCACAAAGAAAAGATTTTGATAACCGGGATCCGAATTGTTTTGCAGATGACAAAAAAGGTTTGGACAGTTTTCTGAATCTGTCTAAACTTCAATATGTGATTGAAGTTAGTCATTGAATTAAAAAGTTACAAATTACTTATTTTGCATATTATTATTGTATCTTTTAATAAGAACTTAAAGTGCAAAAGTTTACTGTTTAATGTGTTAACTGAATATTTATTGTGGTCAATTCTGTATTTTTATTTTTTTTAAATAATTACTACACATAGGGCACGTAGCTTAGTGGTTAGCAGTCGCCACTCAGCGCTGGGGATCCATGTTCGAATCCCAATCCATGTTTTCATGTTCTCCCTGTGTCTGCATGGGGTTTCTCCAAGTTCTCTGGTTTCCTGCCACAGTCCAAAAACATAAATTCAATGTGAATTGGCTGCTTTATGTTTTCCCAATATATAGTGTCTGTGTGTGAGTGAGTGTGTATCCAGTGACAGATTGGTGCCCACATTCTTCCCTGGATGGGCATGGGTAACCCCCATGACCTAAGCGGAAGATAATGGATGATGTGTGTGTGGGGGTGAGTGTGTGCCCAGCAATAGATTGGGTGTATCTGCCCAGTGCCTTTACCCCTGGATGGACATGGGGAACCTCCAACCTCATCCCTAGGATATTATTAAGCGCAAGATAAAAAGATAAGATCAAATAAGAATTACAACAGTCATCCAGCAATTATGCCAATAGTTCTGACATTAGTTTTTCATTCCATCATCCAACAACATTAATCTGAACTCTATACTTCATACACACTACACATTAGAGTCTGACTAACTACTGCCAATCCGAACAGGTGCCGGAGTCCGTTAAAGAACACATTTATTCAAAATACATTTTCATTTGAACTCTAGGAGGATTTATGAACACATTAGAATGCAGTGAAATAACACACATGCACACAAACACAGAAACAGAGAAGCCTGCGGTCATCGGGGTTGCAGCTGAAATGTCCATCTGGACCACTAAACTTCAGCGTGGGGTTTCAGTTAAACTACTCAAATGACTTTGTGGAGCTGGTTAATTAAAAACGCTGCTCGCTGCACTTGCAGCATGGTGACATTACCATTAGAAGCTTAATGCTTCTTAATTTTAAAAAGCTCGAAATCCCCAAGAGCATGATTTCAGGGTTAACCAAAGAGAATTATGATTCGATTCGTTCACCAGACTCTGCCGTAATTTAATTAGGGTTGTAACTCGAGCAGGGCAACAACATTTCATTTGTTTTTGCAAAACCCCAAAATGTGTGAGGCTTTCTAGTGACGCATCGTCACTTATGAATCATTCACGTGGGTAGTCTTTAAAGCTTGATGTTGTTATTTTAAAGCAGGGGAATAACAATGTTGCATGGGAAGCTTCATGCTCGCTACATTAGATAAAGGCGGTAGCTTTAGTCTGACTCCATCAGCAACCCCTGTTGTCTTAATGTAAGCACAGAAACTAGTCAATGAGGCAGTTTTACGCCCAAAATAAACTTGGGGAAGGCAAGGCGTGTTTATTTTATAGACGAAGTTACAGGTTGCTGAGTGAAGTGCAGTCTTGAGTTGGCGGCAAGCACAGTGAAAAGTGCGAGAGTTGAAACATAAAGACAGCTATCTGACATCACAACCCTGGACATGAGCATCACAATTCCTGGAATCTTTTTGTTGCGGGGCTGTTTTTTTTAAGCTGTTACTGGAATTTTCATTCTTGTTTTTGTCTGATATCCTCCAGGAAATCACTCGCTGATGTTAAATCTAACTTGGTTGCTTTTTAGTTTTTATGTAATAATCCCAACAGTATAAAATGAAAGATGAAGTGCATCATAATATAGAGCTGCTAAAAAAAATGTGTGCATCAGCAAAACGCAGACTAGAAAAATGTGACAAGAACGGCTTATTTCAGCTTTTAAATCTCTAAACCAACCACTTTAACACTTTCAGCAGGATTTTTCCTTTTAAGAGAAGACAGAGTTTGTATGTACGTGTGTGTTTGTGCTCGAGAGCCCGAGGTGGCTGTGGAGTTTTCCAGCCTAGGAGGCGTTTATAGGAGTAGGGTGGGGTCGGGCTGGGCTGGACCCGGGCTATTTCAGGACAGTTGAATTGAGCCTCTCCAGACTCCAAAACAGACTAGAATTCTGATACGGGCAAATTAGCCCTCGGAGACAAAATAAAACATTCCCAGACCCAGACGTGAGTCCCGGGAAGTGGTGATGTTTGTGAAAATTTGAAACGTTTAAATAACCCTTCAAAATGTCAACCTGCACTGTTAATAAACTCACTTGCTGACAGCTCGGTTGTGTCTGCAGGGGTGTCGTTGCAATAATGCATTTCTACTTACAGAGTTTCCTCAATGTAAAGACAAAAAATAAAACTGTTTTTTTCATCTTATGGCTTTTGTATTGAAACTACTTCAAAGCAGATGAATAGATTGCAGTGTGTATAGTACCTGTTTATTTTTTTTAGTAATTGGACTTTTGGTGTTTTGAGTTTCCCCTCACTAGTCAGCGTTTATAAGAATGAATCATCAAGGTTGACCAGGGGTATAAATAAAAATAAATAAAAATAAATAAATAAATACATAAATATATTTATTGTGTGTGTGTGTGTGTGTGTGTGTGTGTGTGCGTGTGTGTGAATAACGATTCAAAATGCAAGGTAGTGTAATATATATGCAATAAACTAGAATGTCATTGGATGAAAAAACTCTGGCTATTGTGCTTTATTAGCTCTATCTGCTTTTCCTGTCTGTTTCATTTCAGGTGTCACCAGTTTCTTTGAGGTGTCGTCAGCTCTTCATCCATGGCTCTTCATCCGGAGCACTGTGGCTACGACAATTTACTGAATGGAATCTGTATTTCTATTGGTCTGGCAGTCCTGCAAGATGCCCTCACTAGACGTATATAGTTTCTGTAATTGTTAGAGTTTTTCTAATTGTTAAATACCTACACCTGATCACTACACAATCAGTACATGGGTGTCCTACACTGTTGATGCTGCCCGGCCGCTCAAGGAGGATTAGTCCCCCACTGAGCCTTGACCTTCCCAACCTAACAGGGAGTTTTTTCATGCCATATATTATATATATATATATATATATATATATATATATATATATATATATATATATATATATATGGCATGAATATATACATACATATATATATATATATATATATATATATATATATATATATATATATATATATATATATATATATATATATATATATATATATATATATATATTATTATACAGTTTCATTTTTCTAAAACAATATTCTTTGCACTGTCATGTTTTTAATTCGACTTTATTAAAAGCATATTTTTTTTCTTGCATTGAGTCGTTTACCCCAACATGAAGTGTGGCGTTAGAGCATGAGATCAGAGCATCCCCGCAATGAAGGTTAAGGGTGATCAAGGGCCCAACATAGGCAATTTTGATGAATTCTGGGTTTGAACTCCCGACATGGATTTGGGCCATACATGGTTGGTATGGGCCAAATCCATACCAACCATGCCAATCTTAATATAAAGTCTTTTTCTCTCTCACACACACACACACACACACACAAATAAAAATTCTATATAAAATATATTTAAATCTGGAAAAGAATTAATAAAAAGTATAGTAAAGTAAAACTGCCTTAGTAAGAACATCAAGGTGGTAAAGCAAGGTGATATAAGTGATTGGATGTTACTGGGTGTGTATTTAAAGGGTTAACTCTGTAATAATATAGGCAGCTGCTGCCCAAAAAATAAATAATTGTAGCAGCTCCCGTCATAACTTCAGACTCAGTTTGTTATTTTGTTCAAAGCACTGGCAGGTAATGCTTAGACCTTCAACACTTATTACAGCTCGTTTATTTGACTTTGTCAGCTCAAACACAGCGGAGCTGAGAGGGCTACAGTATTCAAAGCTCAGAATATTCGTTTTGTATGTACATGCTGTACCAGCAACGTATGGCTTTGATTCCATAAGCAATGTAAGACAGTGAAGCTCACATCAGTGGAAACGCCATTTTCATATTTGACATGAGGGGTGAAGAAAATTAACCCCCAAATCTAATGTTTGGATAGAAGTTCTGTCATCATAGGGTTTAGGTCCCAGGAAGGAAGACATTTTCTTGTCTTAACTGTGTTTTTATGTTCTCCCCCATGTCTGCATGGGTTTTCTCCCACAGGTCAAAAACATAAAGTCAGGTGAATTAGAATTAGAATAGATTCAGCCTAAGTGGGAATGTTTGCTTTGGTGTGTTTGTCTGCATCAGGTGTTCTCCTGCTCATTTAAGTGCTGGGATAAGCTCCAGCACAATTATTATCCATAAAAAATGAGGGTTTTTTTTTTTTATACCCATCCATACCAAAATTAATTAACATGGTAGTGTCATACTGTATACTATAATCTTGAGGGCAAGAGAGTGAGAAAGAGACCGAGTGAGAGACATATATAAAGATATATATGTTTTAGAGTTTGACAGCCATGTGCATTTACATGGACTTAAAGAAATAAAATATTAAGCTAAAAAAAATAATAATATTAATTAAGCTATACATAATCCTGAATTCTTAACCAATGCCAAACACCGATCTGACAAGTATGTCCTTTTAGTAGCTACAAACGAGCCACAGCCACAGACAGATAAGTTAAGAGAAAGACAAAAGGCCAGACAGATAAAAGGCAGACAGAAGGATAGACTATTCTAACTGTGGTTAGTGGTGGCTGAGTGGTTAACCTACTGCACTACTGACCAGAAAGTTTAGAATTGACAATCCAGCAGCAGTAAAATAAAACCCTGAGGCCATGTGCTTCCAGCCACATCCTTATCGTTTGTTTAAAAGTTAGTAAAAAAAAAAAAACACTATACATAAATAATGCATTGCCATTTTTGTATTATTGATATATTTTCATGAAAACCGCCCAGCACGTGTCTGCGACCTTCTTCTAGGACGTGACCCACCAGTTGAGAATCGCTGTTGTATATGTCCTAATGTAATGTAATCTGTCTTAAATTGTAACGATTGCTGTTGTGAATTAGCACAGACAAACACAGACATAGTGATATGTTTAGTGAAAGTTAATCACTTGTTATTTGCCAATGTGTCTGTGAAACAGTATGATGATAGGTGGGGTGATGTCACAAATAACACAATGAAAGTACTTTTCAACCAATCTGACTCCAATATCAGAACTAATGTATAAAATTCAAAATGTACCATATTCATGTACAAAAACATCACAAATAATACAAATAAGTTTTTAATATTTAAATTATTTTTAACACCAACATTTAAACAATACAAGTGTAAATTTAATTTATGTAAACATAACAGTATAGTGTCTGAATTATTGTCCGCTAATAGTCCAAGCAAAAGACTTCAACATCCATTTTATTGTCGGGACACTTTCATTTAGAGTAAAAGCAATGAGGTAAAGCATCTGGACATGAGTGTTAGATAACATGTGACCCTCACTGACCTGTAGAGTAAAGCCCCTCGAGGCCAGCTTCATCATAAACACATGCTACTTGCAGGTCAGTGGTTTGTTCACCACTCCATAATGAAGATTAATGAATAATAACTGACATGGCTTTTCTGCAACTTTCCTAATTATATTAAGGCATCTTGTGCTTGTTTTGAGATAAAGAGGCACTTGTTTCTTAAAAATGATTTAGGATCAATTAAGCTTTTTTTCCTTTATATTATAAAATAAAAAATAAAATTTATTAACAATTTATTTAAAAAAAAAAGTATCTGGCCTACTTAAAAAAGCTCCCATTCTTTATTAGTACAAATGAGAACAATCAAAAGGGTTAATTAATTAAATTTTATACTTTTAATACTTCATCTAAATTAATTGCATATATATCAAGATTTGCTTTAGACGTATCCTGAAGTAACAGTGTATCAGAACCTGTGTACAAGTGTGTATGGGAAACTTCAACAACACGTGGTTCCATCCTTGTGTTCATCACTCAATCAGTCAGCAATTTTTTGACAATGATCTCCCCCCACCCCCACCCCCGTCACACAACCACACAGCAAAATGGGTAAAGCAGTTTCTTGAAACTGAAACTGAAATAAGAAATGGACATCTGATCACTACACAAACTGTACATGGCTGTCTGACACTGTTGATGCTGCTAGGCCGCTCAAGAAGGATGAGTCCAAAGCAAGTTTTCTTCCCACTGTCGCTGTCACTGCTTGCTACTTGCTTTTTTGGGGTTCAGGCTTATAACACTGTAAAGCTGATTTGTGACAATGTATTATTGTAAAAAGCACTGAATAAATAAATGACAAATGTCAAACCAAGGTGGGGAGAACAACCCAAGTACCTACACTGAGATGACTCAGGGATGAGTGTCAAACTCAATCCCTGAAGCTGTGTAGAATCGACACAATTTACAACACAACATGTTTGTGGTTTGGCTGCATCCCAGTATTTGCCTAGTACAGCACCGGTCATTCCCTAAAGAGGAAGTCCAAATCTGTTTCTCAATCTAAAGTCAAACAGAGTTGAGCCAAGCTGGTACACTGAATTTGTGAACCTTCTGATTTGGAAAACTAAGGCTAAACAAGGTACAGCTCTGAGTCACTTGGTAGCAATTAACACAGTCTGTCCATTCTAGTCAAACAGACTGTCCATTTGAGTAAGCGGTGACTCGATTTGGCTACAAAGTTTGAAACCGTAGGCAGCGAGCGAACATGTAGTGTGCAGGAAGTTTCGCATAAGAGCAGCGAACCCGTGAAAGCACTAGCCGATACAAAAACAGTGCTGCAAAATCCAAACCATAGCCCAACATGAGACCACAGCAAATGTTAAGATGAAGGCACAAGCACCACCCGCACGAGCGCGCCGCCACAATCCAATACCACTAATAAGGTGACACACTGTCCGTGGCCTAAAAACAAGAGTCATGTTGCAGAGTGACATACATTTCAATCAAGGTCAAAAAAAGGAAATCGACATTTCATTCATATCAGTCACACTCCACTAAAAATGCCATTTACTGCAATAACAGGATATGGTTAGTATTGGTAGGGTTGAAGAAAAACGCAAAAACAGCGTTTAAATTCGACCGCAGCTCCTGTTGATGATATATTTCGAGAGTCTGGTTTAACCACCCTGTTCTTGGGGAATTCTCAGACGTTTTAGCTCCCTGTTTAACAACATTTTTCCTGTTATTGAGTCTGGTTTTCGGCAATTATTCCTGTAAATCTGAAGAATGCTCTTAGATAAATGAGTGAATCGTATAAATTGTGTGCAGCAGGTTCATAAAACAATTTCAGATTTAAAAAGTGCTCGGCTTCGGCGACACTGTGAGCATTTCTGCAATCATCTCGCCCATTACGACTTTAACAAGTGAATTAAAACACTGTTTGTCACCACACCCTTAAAAAAAGGGGAAACATGCCCCGGCCATCTGGTAAAGTAGATGCTGCACAGCAGTCACTAAGCTGGGGCTTAGCCTGGCTCTGTCTGCCTAAACATTTATCACACATTGTTGTTTGAGATTTGTTTTAACTCATTTACTCAGAGTCCTGTCTTTGTTCTACATGTCATAGGAAGCCAGATTTTTTTTAAAGCCCTAGTAATCCACATAGAACTCGTAGAAAACTTGTACAGTCTTTCCTGAGGAGTAGAATCTGTTATGGCTGTAAAGGGTGTAATGATGCTACCTTGGAAGTGAATTGTCAACACAGGTCAAATATTACTGTACTGTCAAATAGATACTTATTAAATATTACTGTAATTTTTCAATTCAGAGTCAAATAGAATAGGACCAGCGCATTGGATTCAGGTAGCTGCACCATTGCATTAGAAGCAAAGTCAGACCTCACCTGGTTCTAAAGGGGAACAGCAAGTGACGCTGATTGGTTTATTGCCCAAAACACAGATAATTAAAAAAAATAAATAAATAAATGTAGGTGGGGCATGGTGGCTTAGTGAGTGGTTAGCACGTTCGCCTCTCAGCGCTAGGGATTCCCGGTTCGAATCCCCATCTGGGTGGAGTTTCCATGTTCTCCCCGTGTCCGCGTGGGTTTCCTCCGGGTTCTCCGGTTTCCTCCCACAGTCCAAAAACATGGATCAAGTTAATTGAGTTCTCTAAATTGCCCCATATAGAGTGTGTTTGAGTGTGTGAGTGTGTACCCAGCGATGGATTGGCGTCCTGTCCTGGGTCTATCTGCCCAGCGCCCGAAACGGTCTCCCCTGGATGGGCATGGGGAACCTCACCGCGACCCTAATAGAGGATAAAGCGGGAGAAAATGAATGAATGAACGAAAATGTAGGTGGGTTTCAAACCGTGGAAGGCATAATCTTTCCACTTGTTACAGTATCCAAGATATATATATATATATATATATATATATATATATATATATATATATATATATATATATATATATATATATATATATACACACATACACACACACACAAACTATTCAGAAATGCTTCAGGAAGCAACTGATTGCTTAAAGGACAGACAAACCATTATATTGCACACCTCCTGCCAAGTCCAAAGGAGTTTTCTATCCCTAACCACAAATATCATAAAACACTGCAAGTGTAAACTTAGATACATTAGTTCTTAAAAGTGGTTTTTAATATACTTCTTTAAATGCCTGCAGTTCTACAAAAAGAATATATATATATATATATATATATATATATATATATATATATATATATATATATATATGCACACACAATCTACTTTGTATTTAATCATTCAAAAACTTAATTCATAAATTAAGGAACCAATTCCATTACAATTTTTTAACAAGTATTTTCCTGAATTCTCTAGCTACAAACATTCTAACAATTAATAAATCATATCTTGAGTAGTATCGCATTAAAATTTCTATACTAAATCTTTTTGATGATCATTTCTAAAGCATTCTACAACTTTTATATTGGATGAATCAAGATTTTTTATTGATACATGACAAATGTATCAATAAGCTCCAGCTAAGCCTTTTATTGTCTCAGAGGAATCCAGCACCAAATGACATACAGGATGATCAAGACGTTGACAATAATAATAATACAATAAGCTGTTGTAAATGTAATGTAAACACAGTATACTGCAAAAAGCATGTAAAATATGAGAGTTTGTTATTCATCCCATTAACTTTCAAATAAGCAGTCAAAACTGACATTAACAGACATGAAAATGTCAGGATGCCTGGATGCCTCTCACTTTTATGCTAATAAGGCATCTCCGAATATTATTATAGAGGCTTATAAACAAATGACTAATACCCATACAAATAGACATGAAAGCAGAAATAAGCTCAAGCAAATAGCCCCCTATTTAAACAAGTCACTTAGGCTCTTTATAGTAGGTGTGAGTTGCTATGGGAAAGGGAAGGCACTTTTCAGCCTCGCACACTAAGCACGCAGCCGGAGCACTGCTTCCTTTTTTCATGGACGACCTGTTTCTCTTGTTCAGAACAATCAGACTGGGGGGAAGCCACATCCTGGAGCACAAATGCTGAAGCACCTGGTCGCAGCCCTCCACTGGGTGGGTGCCTTTCTGATCCCATTGACCATCAGGCTCCCATCCCATGTCATTTGAGTAGAGCATTTTACCTAACAAAAATGGAGTCAGCCAGTACAATATGATGGATGTTGGTATAACGTCAGATTCTTTCAGGCGATGTACACTCTGCTGTCACCAACAGCATTCAATGCAAATGCACTGCTGCAAACAATAGGGAAGCAAATTGTACACCATTTGCACCATTCGTCATACCAAAACCATGTCCGTGTTGCGTTGAACAAATACATAATGATAATGCATAATCGACCAAGCTAATAATCGGTGAGCCAAGCTATTGTCGGTAAATGAATATCACTCGCTTGATTAGAATTAATTTGACTGAGTGGCAGGTCTTTACTTGTCATCACTAATTCAAAAGAGCGAAGAAGTAAACAAAGGCAAAGATAAGTAAACTTTATGTATTTAAACTAAGATTTAAGACAGTGAGATTTAAGAAAGTGCTGTAATGAGATGATTTAGTACGATGAATAGTACGATTATTGTCTAGGAAATCATTTTGATTTAAAAAATCAAAGCAAAATAAAATGCGTGTCATTAAAAAATATTGCCATAGGTTTTAAGGTAAACAGACAAGTGTGCCGCAAACTTGTTCACTGTTCCGTGTGACTTACACCACTTGGTCTGTTTTAATAAAAAAAACGATTGATTGCCATATATATATATATATATATATATATATAATATATATATATATATATATATATAGAGAGAGAAAACACAGAGAGACAGAGAGAGAGAGAGAGAGAGAGAGAGAGAGAGAGAGAGAGAGAGAGTGTCAGGTAGGCAGACTGCACAATACAACCAAGCTGCCTGTATTATGGACTTGCCTGGACTGTCTGTTCTCTATAGGTATCTATAGATTGTTGTCTGCTTTATTCAGTACATTTATACAAAAAAAAAAAAAAAAAAAAAAAAAAAATATATATATATATATATATATATATATATATATATATATATATATATCAGACACCTGATTATATGCAAGTACTGACCCAAAGTGAACATTGCTGCGATTTATTTACTTAAATCTAAATAGGTAAATAATCAAATAACAAACAAAATCTAAATTATGTAAAACCACTTCTGACCATGAAAAATGGTGTTGAATTTATTAGATTTCTTAGTCTGTTTGTATGAAATTATGAATGAATAAATAATGTGTTTAAATGATATTTCACAGAAAAAAAATCTAATTTCAATTATGTGCTGTTGTTTTAATTTATATTTGTGGCAGGTTACAGGTTCTGGCAGTAAAGAAATCAGACATTCGAATACCTCAGCCTGTAGACACAGACAAAAATAAAATAAAATTAGGTTTTAAAAGGTTTTACAGCACACTGAGGTTATTACTGTCTAAAAGTAGGGAAGCAGCATATAGGCATTGTGTCTTTTTTTTTGCTTCGAGCCAATTGAATTCCAATGTAATGCCAACCCCGCATGAAAAAGCTGGATGAGGCACTCTGTGTTCTGCTATTTTTTTTTTCCCTCCGCTAATTATATATTGCAGTCCGTGCAACATGACAACAGCAGAAAACTGATCCTGGACTCTCAGTTCCAGCCAAGGCCTGTTTAAGAAGCTTCTGTCTTTGACTGCCAGTCTTTATCCTCTCAGCCTGCAGAGTGTTTCCATATGTGTGACGCTCGTGCTGCGTTAGCCTCCACCGTTCACTCCAATTACATCCTGCGCCAGGATGCCATATCCTGAACGCTCCCCAAACCCCTCCGTCTTGTACCAAACTCACTCGGACAGGCATCAAGCAGCCAGGAAGCTGAATCATTACCAAATTAGAAAATGAGGAGAGGCGAGTCACTCTGAGTGTTAGTTGGGAATTTTCGTTTGAGCTGAGTAGTTATGACAGAGTCACAGTTATTTGTGAAACTCAAAACAAAGGAGGGCAAACAGAGGCCAGACAGGACAACTGCACCTCAAAGTTTTTTTTTTTTTTTTTTTTACCTCAATATATATAAACGAAGTCTATGAGCAAAACACGAAAAATAAATATACATATAAAAAAGTAACTTTTATTCTTGCTTTTCTAGCAGTTTCCTCAGATTAGATATGTATAGTAACCTGCAATTATGTAGCAAAGAACCGGAACACGGGGGACATACTGCGGAACACAGAGCCTAACATCTAACATGGTGCTCAGACTAAATAAGCATCTCTCCGTGCCTAAAAGCAACTCTAAAAATACTGTAGCACAGCTGGTTGACATTTATTTTTTGGGCCATAGCAACAATGTTCAGTTGTTTCCCAATTTCTAAAAACCACAAATAGTAAAACGTCCTTAGAATATAGTGAATGTAAATAGCCAGTGCACGCTTCAGCACTTTTAGCAGGGTGTGGGAGCAAACCCTCAAAAAGTACGTGACCACCTCGACTCCAACGCTACTCCTACACTTCTTCCTCCAAAATCCCTTCTTAGAGCAATTTTTAAAGAATGATGACTAAAATGTCAATTTTGCTTTTTCAAAATGCTCAATCTGAAAACATGAGGAGAGATGTTTATTGCAATGGCTTCAGCTGTTTGTGAGGCTCAATTGTTTTATCACTTGAGGATTGACTGAGGTTTTAATGACAACAGAAATAAGAAAAGAAGAGAAAATCTTTAAAAATCAGCAGAATGTCTATGTTTTGTACCAATACACAAAATAAATAAATAATAAATTTGGTGTTTAAATATATGTTTCTATAATTATTTAGCTTCTATCAAATTGTATGGCATTACACCATTGTAAAACAAGAGTATGTAATGTATACTTTGCTGGTACCTGCTTTTGCCCCATGTTCATAACCATGTTTACAGTGCATGAATTACAAGTTCATCATCTTGGGTCATGAACTTATGTTTAAGGAACCAGCCTTGTGACCTGAAGGTACCTTGTTCGATTCCTGATCCCACCAAGTTCCATGGCTGAAGTGCCCTTGAGCAAGGCACCTAACCCAATTGCTCCCCGGGCGCCATAATCAAGACTGCCCACCGCTCTGGGCATGTGCGCTCACTTCACCAGTGTGTGTATATGTGTGTGTTTCACTGCATGAATGGGTTATATGTGGAGGACAAATTCCTCTGTGTGTGCACAGTAGGCAAATAAATCAATTTATCTACAAAATGCATCCCACACTAAAGTACCAAAAAAATTTCATTCATTTACATTTGGGAATTAAGCAGACAATTTTAATCAATGCGACAAGTGCAACTTGCATGGAACAAAAATAGTTACACTTGCTGCACACTTTACAAGTTTACTTTCAAATCAATGTGCCGATATGTCCATTAAGGGACGCACACAAGATATCTCACAAAGAAATATTTTTTTCTATAACAAATGTTTTTTTGTGTTTACTTTAAGCAGAAGAAACCAAAGATTGTTCCTGTGATTGCTGGAACTCGTTTGGTAAAGTTAATGTTTGGATGATAATCATATAATTATGATTAATTCTTAGACAATAATCGCACCATCAAAATCTGAAATTGTCTTATCCGTAACCTCACACTATACACTATACACACATATTTTAATTATACACAGTGAAAACATAGTTCTGTTATGAATAAAATCAAAAATGACAATGATATGGACAAGATTCAGAACCCCATTTACATTTACTAACTTAATTCCCGTTTCCACGGCTGTCAGGTTTGCTATTTTACTATAATTATTTCTATAGAAATTAATTACTTTTACTGAAAGTTTTAATACATTAAAGTTATTTCAGCCAGTTTAGAAATCGTTGATCTTACAATAACTTAACTTTGTAAATGTGCTTGTTTTAAAATTGCACAGGGCCTTTACATGCACGTGCAAACACACACACATGTCTAAACAGTTGAAGTTCCTAGATAGCTTTGTCCTAAAATCTTTTGAGTCCCCATCGTAATTGAGGAAGTAGTGCCATAGTTTTGACTGATAATTTGCCAAGAAGCAAAGGTCTAAAAACAAAACCCTGCATATCTGAGAGATTTCCATTTAATACTGACCTTCATAATTATCCCCACTCTAAAAGCAGAAACCACAGGGTTAGGCGGAGTATAAAATGGCTGATGGCAGAAGTGTGCTTTAGGGATAATCTGACAGCTTGGTGACCAGGGGGAGAGGGAGGTTGAGAGGAGATTTACTCGAGAAGATGACAGAAAACCACAAGGCCACAGTGCTGGCCAGAGAAACGTGCCTTCTTTCAGCGTGGAGGAGGACTCTGCATTCCCCCAGCCCCAGCCTCGGCATTATTACAGCAATTAGCCAATGTCTTTAGAGGCTTATGATTACATTGCTCTTTTTCATCAGCAGAGAGCCAGGGCAGCAATACTCCAAGGAGAAGCCTGTCATCATGGGTCCTCAGAAACATGTGTGCAGTGGCTAATAGCTATAGAAAAATTGGTCAGAGACTACTGCTGCACTGTATGGCTCACAAACCAATGGAGTAATCAAATGCAAACCTGAAATCGAATCCCACTTAAAACCTACAGCATGTATAATAAGAATCAACTCTGCAGGATTACAGTATAGAAATAAACTATAACTGTTTGTAACTGCTCATGAGTTGGCATGTTTGATTTTCAAATTCTCCAATTCCCAAATGTAAAACCATCCTGTTACCTCATGTGCAATCACCAGGGACGTTAGATTTGATATATGACCAGACTAAAACGTACATGACCAAAGACTGAGTGAAAAATATGAATTATTTACTTGTTTATTGAGGGAAATGACCAGAGTCATTTGCCAAAGCGAAGAGAAGAATTGCTTCCAGAAAGCATCAGTGTTAAAAGCCGGTGAAGATTGTGAGCCGAGGTCATTCAGCAGCTCAGCCAAACTGTCATTACCATCTCTCTGTGCTCAATCGTAACCACATCGTCTCGGCTATACACATTACAGTTCCGACTACTCAGCAACTGCTGCCCTGCTCCAAACGCCATTTCACCCTTTTATTATAGGTTGCATTTAGATAAAAATCTAAATCAAATAAAAGAAAGTATGAGGAATCCTATCTACAAACTATCTCCGCTGAATATCATCATGAAACAGCTGTTGGAATAAAACCGGAATGGGGTTGTCAAAAGAAATTACACGTCAAGTGAGTCGCAAACTTACCTTTTTGGTTTTTCCCTATGGTTTAAAATAAAGAAGTTGAAAGTAAGATCGGAAAGCAAAGATCCAATAAGCCCAAAATGATCTTTATAACCAAAACTTCAACTGAATATTATTTTTATTGATAAATATTCATTTATTTTTTTAGTTAATTGTTAGGTCTAAAAAAAAGATTGTTGATCAGTGGTTAATAAAAGCCCAAGGAAGTAAGTGTTTATTTATATAGCACAAGACAAGCTACAAAGAAAAATACAATAAAAAAGAGAAACCAGAAAAAAACATTAAAACTAGAAATAAACAAGCACATACAAAGGGCAAAATAAACACAAGAAAATATCAAAAATGCCCATTTTCAAAAGAAATGAAAAAACCAGTTAAAAAAAAAAAGATTGTTGATTAATAAAAGCCCAAGGAAGTAGAAATAACAAGCACAAAGAAAAATACAATAAAAAAGAGAAACCAGAAAAAAACATTAAAACTAGAAATAAACACAACACACAAAATACACATAAAATTAACATTAATCACCAATGGGCACAACATAAACACAAGAAAATATCAACAAATGCCCATTTTCAAAAGCTAAATGACAAAAACCATGTCTTGACTCTTCCCTTAAAAATCAATTTTGACTCAAAGTCTAACATTTAGAGGAGTTCAACAACCTATGAGCATAAACAGAAAACGCACAGTCTCCCCTCCGTTTCCTCTTTGTCCTCGGGGCAACTAATAGCCCCTGAATGGAGGATCTTAGATCCCTGACACAAGAATATGGCGCTTAAAGATCAGAAATAATCTGCTCCATCACCATGCACCGCCAAGATGTCATATTTAAAAGTCTTGCTTTTTCCACAAACTAACAATATTTAGAAAGAAATTATAAATTTAATAAGTTTGATGAGCTGATATTGAAATAAGTTTCCTTAAAATGAAAAATTCATTAATTATCAAACAATGGCCACAAATTCATAGTTGCCGATGTATGATTGATTAGTTGTATTTTGGTTTGCATTTTGTAATTTAGCAGGCAAAGAGGGCACAGGGTTGGCCACATCATCCCTGGAGCAATGAGGATTAAGGGTTTTATTTAAGGATCCAGAGTGGGTACTTCATTGGACCTGGGATTTGAACCCACAACCTTCAGATTGATAGCCCAACACCCTAACCACACCCACAGCTACCACAGTTGTATTCTTTTATTTCATTTCACAATTGACAACACATTGACAACCTGGGACACACCTTTTGATTATTGTATTCAGGTTTTCCATTTAGTCCCGTTGCCAAAGGTGTAAATCACATACATGGATGGATTTTGGACACTCCATCTAATTTAGTGTGTGCAGTTTGAGGAAAACCATGAAAAACACAGCTGGGTGTGAAAAAATGACTGGCTGGTGAAGAACCCTAATTTCAACAGAGATAACAAACCAGTGGCTGAACTACAAATTCCCGAATGCCGATCTGGGTGGAATTTCATGTTGTCCTCTGGGTTGTCCGGTTTTCTCCCACAGTCCAAAACCATGAATTTAAGGTGAACTGGCTGCTCCAAATTGCCTTATATAGTGTGAGCAAGTGAACTCAGCGTGTATCTGCACAGCACCTGAAACATTCTCCCCTGGGTGGGGAGCCTCCTGCGACCCAGGTCTCTAGTATTATTCATTCATTCATTATCTTTCAATTAATCCTCTACTAGGGTCACAAGGGCATTCCCCACGCCCATCCAGGCACTGGGCAGATACACCTAGGAATGGGTGCCAATCTATTGCTGGGGACACACTTACTCACTCACAAACACACACACACACTATATGGGGCAATTTAGAGCATTATATTTTTCATTGAATCCACACGGACACAGGGAGAACATGGAAACTCCACCCAGAATGGGATTCGAACCTGGAATCCCCGGCGCTGAGAGGCGAACGTGCTAACCACTAAGCCACCGTGCCGCCCAGTATAGGATTAACCGGAAGATACGAAGATGAGATTTGAATTACAATTAAGTTCAATTTAGAGTCTGTGGGCAAATTACTATTACAAAATAATCAGAGTATTCAATAATACATTG
The DNA here is from genome assembly GCA_019802505.1 of Corydoras sp. C115. Lineage (NCBI taxonomy): Eukaryota > Metazoa > Chordata > Actinopteri > Siluriformes > Callichthyidae > Corydoras > Corydoras sp. C115. The sequence goes on along the minus strand of JAFMOC010000021.1, from coordinate 893,158 downwards.
AAGCAACTAGTAACTATTGCTAATTTTATTTTTGACATGTGCAGACAATAAATGTGTGGTATATGGCACTAGGCGTTAACTGTTAAAATGAGTGAATGCTAATAAAGAGACAGCCTTACGAAGATTAGAGCTCGTCTAGCTCACTCAAAAGCTGAATCCTTCCTCCTACCTCCCATGTGTAGTCCCTGCTGCAGACCTCCAGCTAAATATTACCAGACTCAATTCATTAGGACCTGTATACATTCCTACCCTTTGAAATCCTAACTCAGTGTAATCATGCACGGCTCGGCTCCGGCTTTTTTCTCCAGCTTCTGTGTCTGAAACTCAAAGCACATGACCAAGTCTCCTATTTTGACAGCAATTATTATTATTCCAACATTGCTAAAATAAATATATGCTAGCCAATAAGACCACAGGGTCTGACAACTGCTCTAATAGAGCTTCTAATGTGGATGGTTCTGAAGGATATTGACATCTTGATAAAATTTGTATCCGAAATGTACTTCTTTAAAATTATTATTATAAGTGAGCTCTAGGCTTTTACAATGTACACCAATAAAAAACTTTTTTCCACTTGATTTTTTATTATAGGTGACAGACCGATGTCAGGTGGTGAAGGCTGCGAGGTTGATTTCATCATCAATTACAGGTTTTAGCACTTACAGGTTTTAGTCAGACACACTATATGGCAATGTATATAGAAACTCCTAACAAATTATCATAAACTTATACATTTTAACAAGAATAGCGTTAAAGCCACAACACGCAAAAGGTAGCAATTACGGGCTTGCAACCTGTAACAATCATTTTGCTAATGATTTTCTTAATGCACAATAACGGAAAACAAGGTTCAAAACAACAGAAGTTTAGTTAGTTTGATGTGTGGCTTAATTTTAGTGGCCTACACAGAGTTCCAAGCGTAAGACATCCAGTAAAAATGAAACTTTTTTTAAAAGTAAACAATGCCTTCTCTAAAGTCTTAGCTTTCAACCCAAAATCTTGCGGAAAGTCTTCCAGATGAGGAAAGACTGATCCAGCTAGAAATTCTTTATTAAGGCCAATAGAGTTGAAATGGGAGTGATGGTCAGATGTTCAAATGCTTTCTGCCATACAGTATATCTTTCACTGTTGTTTTAAATACTTGCAGTGATTTGTTTACTTTTACGTGTAGTTCTAATCAAGACGGAACTGGTTTAGTGAACGAAGACAAAAACCAGAAACCAATAGGATTTCCATTGAAACAAAAACCAGAAATGTTATATTTGTTAAGCTTTAGAACGGCAGACAAGCGATATTATGTGAACTTTCCTTTACGAGAAATTACAGTATTGTCCACTCATTACTAGGTCATTACATGACAATAGGTTTTTGGTTTTTTTTTTGCTGATGCTTTTAATCCAAACTGTATGCACAGAGCACAAGGTTGGCCATAATACAGCACCCTTGAAGCAATAAGGGTTGGAGGCCTTACACTGGTGATTTAATGCATAATATTATAAATTGTATGCAATTACAATTAATATTTGTAATACATAATTAATGTGTTAGCAAGTTCGCCGCTCAGAGCAGGCTGGGTGGAGTTTCCAGGTTCTCCCTGTGTCCGTGTGGGTTCAAGGTAAATCGCCCCATGTAGAGCGTGTTTGTGTGTGTGCATCTGTGTGAGTGTGTGCCTAGAGATAGATTAACGCCCTGTCCTGGATGTATCTGCCCCCAGCGCCCAAAACCTTCTCCTAGATGGGCATGGGGAACCCCCCCAAAACCCTAGTAGAGGATTTAGCGGAAGATAATGGATGGATGGATGGATGGATGGATGGATTGAAAGAAAAATATATTGATAGATAGATAGATACTTCACCAAAGGGAAATTTAGGGCAACCAGCAGTATAAAAAATTAAGAAGAATCATAAAAATTGAATATAGAAAAGGTACAATTAAGATAAAGATACAAAAATAATACAAATATATGAAGGTATGAAAACACACTATGCAAAAAAAACGCATTGTATAACAGCAGGTAGTTCAAATTGCAGTAACATTCTGTACTAATAGATTATAGGTACTAACACTAAGTCTCAGTGCAATAATCCCCATCCAACTCCCGTTTTTTAATCCCTATTACTAACACAGACAAAATATATAGGGGCAATTTACAGCAGCCAGGTCAGGCAATAGCACATATAAGACTAAAGGCCATTTTACATTTCTTAAAGCAACCTCTTAATAACCTGAACAAGTAGTTTATAATATGTATGTGATGGTAAAGGTACTTCCCTCTGCTATAATCAAATGATCTATAAACCAGATACCCCATTTAAACCATTTGCAATCGAATCCATGGCAATTATCTGGCATCGTCACTTAAGTTTTATTGTCACAAATTAATTACAAGTACTACTTCACTATATTTATTCCATTTTCAATTCACTTTTAGTCACTTTTTAGGCTTATAATACAGCCGACTGCCTCAGTGACTAAATATATTAGATTATTTGAAATGTCTTGTTATTTGAAAGGTAACTGGATTTGGAAATATAAAAACAGAGAACATTGGAAGATCTGTGTTGTATTAGTTTATAGCTCACACAATATTATCAAATAAAAGTTTAATGACTGTTTTACAACCTAGTGTTTTTGTTCCGAGATGCAATCAAATAAAAATGATACACCAAATGCAAGACGTCAAATTCAGATCAAACGGCATTCGACCTCATCTGCAGTCTACACAGAATAAGACTATAAGTAGCCTGGTTTGGCAAGTCGCCAATTCCTGGTACTCATCACTCGCTGTAGTGTTGGGACTCGTAGCCCTGTGCTGTGTCACTTTACCACACTATGACACTTGAGTTTGTGTATTTTGTACATGGCACTCTAGTTTGAATAGTCATATGGTGTTTTGTCATGTATGCGCATGGGTTGTACTCTATTATCCTGCATACATGTTGACTGCTCTTGTGCTTATTTGCCAAGTCAAATCTCTTGTGTACTCTGTGAACACGGCAAATAGATTTGGATTCTTTGTGCCAATTTCTCTGTAAGCTGTGAGGGCGCATCTCTATAAGCACCATTTAACGCCTGCCTTCAGTAAGGTTTACATTGGCATCGAGTTACCAGGATTTTGAATGCGAGTTTGAATACAATCCAAATTGAATTTTGCCGTGAAAGGTGACCAGTTGCACCTCTTATTTGAATACTGCTAACCACTAAGAATATGCAAAAAGAAAAGAGGGGGGCTTGTCAAGGTACATCGTGAACTGCAGAAGTGGAGCTCAGACCCAGGTTGTCCATTCGAGCCTTTCTAATTGTGGACCTGATTTAAATTAAACAAATTGAAAACAAAAAAAGGAGCGGGGGGCGTTTAGGTAATACCTTATTGCCTGCTCTAGCAGGTCACGGCTGACCTGTATTTACAAGGCCACTATCCGCTTTCGTTTAGTGCACATCGCGCATCGAGAACGGCTGCCAGAAATGTAGCTTCTGAAAACTAGGCGAAAGCTGCCAAAACCTCGAAGTACTCCCAGATCGTGCAGTGAGGAGGAAGACAGACCTGAAGTACACTGAAGTGTGCGCGCGCTGAATGTTCCCACATGTTAACGCAGGCCTCTGCACCATATTAGCTAAAGCCACTGGTTTTAAGACATGGCAAATAGACCAGAGCCGCTGTGAGCTCATGGGCTTTCTGTAAAGTGCACACACACGCCGATCGTAGTGCAGCGTCCAAAAACTTCACATGGCTAAACACACTATAATGCCAGTGGGCTTTTTTTTGTTATAAATAACAGCTTCTAAATATCAAGTATCAAAATGCTTCAAAGCCAAGCTGGGATACTGATACCGCTCACTATGTTCCTACAATCCATATACAAAATCAGCCTCAGTAACTCATCTCTGGAGGCAATAAGGCCTCAAAGGAACATGCAACGGTCAGGGCCATACCAATAAGAAACAACTCATACTGCATATTTCTAACATCGCTGTTATATTCAGCAACACCGTTATTTTGCACTGGCGAGAAACTCATCTGATTTTTATTTGCAGTCGAAACATCAAGACCGAGGTTAGAATTCTAGCACAGAGACAATACACCCAGCTTATTTTTTAAACAGGCCTACATTAAAGAGGGTTTTCTGAAGGCAGGGAGGGCAAAGCGAATGACTAAATTAATTACAATGTCCTCGTACATTTCCTTTCATCCTTTTTAAATCCACTGCCAAAACTGAGGCATGGAAAAGCAAGCAATTAGACATCAAAACCAAGGATTTATTTGAACTAAACATGTGTTTGTTTCTATGGTAATTACTAAAACAGTGTTAGAAAATGGAGAAATGGTTAACACACGAGAGAGAAACAACAGCTGGCAAGTCGGGTCCAATGCAGTCGGATTCGTTCTAGGAATCGCGCGTCCACAAGGCAAAAAACTCCATCTATTTTAATCATCGCCGAAATGCGCGAGGAGATTCTGCAAACTGGAAGGTCCCGTTTCGGTAACAGAACACCAGCAGCCTTCAAACAACAGCAATGTTTCTAGACGTCTGAAATGAGCCAGAATTTTTTTTTCCTTGCTGTGCAAAATATAATGAGTCGAAATTCTATGTTGCCCGGGCTTACAGAGAACGAGCGGCAGATCCAGACATTGTTTTGAAACTCTTGCAGGACACAGTCTGCTGTATCGCTTTCACTCGCTGTAATTCTATTCCAAAGCCCGAATTCTGATGATCAGACAATCCTGATGCTCCTTAAAACATAAACAATTTATGCAAATATTCAGGTCTGAATCGAGACTTTGGCATTTTTTAGACAAAGGGTAACAACATATTTGGATGAATCACGTACTGTATTAAATCACACATTTCCATGTATTTCCTTCCACACACACACACACACACATATATATATATATATATATATATATATATATATATATATATATATATATATATATATATATATGCGTGAATTTAGACATGTGCATTTAGACAACACATTTGCAAATATTCTAAATAATACATCATAAACCCAAATCTGGTAGCCAAGTTTAAAGCAACATACCTGTATACTGCATAACGTGTTTTGTGATATCTATATTTAAAAGTGCTCCATGTACTAAAATATATCTATTTCATACTTCAAACCATCTGAATTACAATTTTGTATTGGATTTATAAAAAAAAGGTCTTATAAAAACACAGGTGTAAGAAAAACAGGAGATCATTTGCATTAACGGCACATAAATAATATTTCCCAAGCATACACTGTTTTCATCCATATAACCTGTAAATATGAATGACAGTGCAAATTCCACACTCAAACTGACATCACGTTGAGCGTCACTGAGCACGTTGACAGCCGGTTTGCAGGGCAACCAGACTTGTGATAATTGTTCAAAAATGACAGGCTCTTCTCCTTTAATTGCCATTCTCAAGGAGTGGCCTTGCCACAAGAGAAAGCCACTAGGGTTAACAAATTTTGCCAAACATGACTGAGTACACAGAGGTGGAGTAAGCTCGAACAGCTTCTCAGCAGGTCCGCATTCCCTTTTTAACTCCCTAATCTAATTAAAGCTGAAAAGTGTCATTTCTTTAAATGTGCAAAGTGAATTAAATATTGGAATGAAATTAACAGGACACTCTAAAATAGATATTCAGTTGGGCGTGGCAGCTCAGCGGTTTTGGTGTGGGGCTACAAATATGAAATCTGAGGCTTTAAACCATAAGTCAAAAAAAAAAATACCACTCACTGCTTCGGGGGGTGATGTATCAGGGCTGACCCTGTGTTCTAACCCTTATCATGAAGATTGGATACTTGTAATTCATTTTAAAAACCTAAATGAAGTAAATAAAAACAGGCTATAGCTTTATCTGAGAAGAAAATGCAACCTTATAAAAAAAACAAGTGCATAGTGTTAAAAAATATAGTCCAAATAACATTTTAAAACTATTAACCAGCTGAAAGTCATCAATTTAAAGCTCAAAGCCCTGCAGTTCATCTGTACTTGCAACTTATATGTCAATAGTCCAGCAACAACTGAGCCACCACATCCCCTGATTTTATATACAGTAATAAACTAAAATATATTACATTATAAATGGACCTTTGTTCTTGAGATGAAGTTTATAGCTTTTCAAATAAACTCAAGGTTTTCCTGGAGAGAACCATTTATGCGGCAAACTTTTTTAAAATAAATATTTATGCAAGGACCGTTGGTCTTGTCACTTCAGCACAAAAGTGAACGAGGGTCTTCTTTTTAATGCAAAAACATTCCCACCCTGTTTTTTTACAAGCCGAGTGTAATCAAAAACCCTTAGATGCTGGACGCACCGTGCAATGAAGATAAAATAAACAGATTTCCAGATGAATGTTGAGTGACTTCAGTCATCAGTGATTCCTGTTTAGCAATACGTTCTGTAATGAAAAAATGTAAACATGTCCTGTGTCTGTGACTTTTAAAATATATAAATTTCTTTATATATATATAAAGAAACCTCTGTAGTTATGACTAATCCCAAATCTTATAAACATGGATGCTAATTTAGGCAACGCATGATGCTGACATCTACACAGTTTGCAGTGCAAGAAAAATAAACTGAAAATAAATAAAACTCGGAAATAGTTTACGGCTTATTTTTTTTAATATGATTTTTTACAAATGCTGACTTGTACAATTTTAGGAATGTGTGCATTTATATGTATTTGTGTATACATGGTTCTGTAGATGCTTTAGCACACACTAGAAGGCTAAGCATTTAAGGTTTTGTCTTTTGTGCTACGGATACTATATTCTAGCTAAGTTGCTTGGATATATTGAATATTAAAGCCGAAATGCAGAACTGCCCAGCGATGGATTGGCGCCCTGTCCTGGGTCTAACTGCCTGCCCAGCACCCAAAATGTTCTCCCTTCGATGGGCATGGGGAACCCCACCGCGACCCTACTCTCCGATAAAGCGGGAGATAATGGATGGATGATGGATGGATAAATGCAGAACCTTGAGTGCCTTATTGTTTTTATAAAACAATTACAAATAGACTATGAAGAAAAAACAAGGCATAATTCCTAAATGCATTTGCTGAAAATAATTCCTAAATGCATTTCCATGATGTAACTTAGTCTGGTTTTTAAGTGACCGATGATCGCTGAGTAACAAGATACAGGATTAGTGCTCATCACAATTTGATTATATTAATCTTTTCATTTATGCTACATGATTAAACTAACGTAAAGTATATCACACTTTGATACAAATATCAATAAACACTAATATTAAAATATTAATAAACACTCATCAACAGACACTTACTGAATTCTCATGGCTGCTATATTTTATTTTAATTTTATTGCTACTATATTATTGATAGATGTGGATACTTTTATTTTTATTCTACATTTTAGATGTATATTCTATAACACTGATATATTTTAATTCTAATACAAAATTTTGATTACACAATTTAAAATTTTACTACTTCGGGTAACTGGGTCTGTGAAACGGAATCTTGTTTACCTTCATGTACCACATGTTACGTAAATGACAATAAAGTGTCCTTGAATCCTTATATGTGAAGTGGTCAGAGGGGTGTGTTATTGGCAATAATTCCATGGCTGGACAAACAGCTCAACCAAAAATGAAGTACACAAACTACCATTTTATAATAAGATTCATAAACCAAAAACATCTCAGTAAATAAAGAAGAATTAAAGATAATTGTTGTGAATGTACATGACAGTAAAAAAAATGCAGGTGACTGTAGACATGGCATCAATCGTCTTTCACTACCACTAGCAAAGAAAAAAATATTTTGGCATATTCCTACAAATCACAAAGTTTTTCGGCAAAAAAAAAAAAACCTTAAACAGTGTAATGTGACTGCTGCTTATCTTCTTCAACCCTGAAAACAACGAGCAAAACACAGACATAAACAAAATGAGACAAAGGGGCACCTCTTAAAATCTGATTCAAATAATGTCCAAACACTGCCATGAGACACATGGCTTAAATTTGTAAGCCCTGCTGTATTTTGGAGTGCAGACACGGATGTGTTTGCTCTGGATAAAATCCTTGATAACTTCTGAAATAAGCACCCAATCTCGAGACGGTTGGTCACACAGATCTGATATGGCATGCAAATTAGCATTGAAACTATTTGTATTCAAATGTGGCATATT
>JAFMOC010000021.1:812500-880000 GCA_019802505.1 Corydoras sp. C115 | reverse complement strand
GAAAAATATGGGCCATATTGAGATTCTAAAATATGTTTAAAATGTTTAAGAATTTAATAACAGTGAAATAGGTTTTCAATTGCAATACATATGCAGATCCATAATACTGGGAGAAACTAAAAATCCAACAAACCAGAATCTCTTTTTTTATATATTTCTTGTCTTTTACAAAAGTTCACATTGAATTAAGTAAGAATAAAACAGCATCAAAATGACATAAACTTCTGCTTATTCTAATGCACAATTACTACTTATTTACTGCATTTGCATATTAAAAATGCCTAAAACATAACAAATGTCCAAAATAAATAGTACCTTTAATATTCTGTTTAAATATTAAATTTAAACTAAAAAGGAAAATTTACAGACAAAAGTCAACAATTGACAATGGTAACTTATTAAAAGTTTTTTTTGTTTGTTTTTTTGTTTTTTAAATAAGCAACATTTAATAAATTTGTCCAACTATTTGCACATATTCCTATCCTAATTCATATTCAAATTCTTACTGAAATCAATGAAGGAACATTGCACTCTGGGATTATGTGTTTAATTTTATTATCGTGAATTTTCAGGAATATGTGGAATCGAATAGTAAATGTGCTGAATGAAAACTGGCAAAGCATTAAAAAAAAAAAAAAAAAAAAAAAACGTAACTAATGTTATTTAAATACTGTATTAACCTTCATTTCCTAATTTGTTTTTTCTTCTTTAAGGATTCAAAACACATACATACTTTTTTTTTTTTTTTTATTAAAACCAGAATATAACATGTGTGTTGGAATAGAAATATCCAAACTAAACAAATCAAGCATAATATATATATATATATATATATATATATTTTTTTTTTTTTTTTTTTTTTTTTTTTTTTTTTTTAAGACAGGAATCATCCCAACAAATTTTCACCTGAACCGTGAAGGCAGCTATGCAAAATGTGTAAGACATGCTGATGAATCACTGCAACTAATTCCCACTAAGGAAAGCATGACAGGAGCGAGCTGGAGCAAGACAGACGTGATTTAACACTGCACCCAGGTGAATCTCCAGACTGTCACTGAGAAGAGGGTTAATTATGTAGCGCACAAACAACCTCGCAAAAGAGGACTACTGAATTCTGTGCAGTTAAAAGCAGATCAGAAGCAGACAGTTTCAGGTAAGTACTAAGTGTTTAACATATTTAAGTGTACTGATAAGGTTCAACTGGGCAAATTTGGACCTCATAGAAAATGAAGCTGAGCAGAAAATTGACTACCAACTATGACCGAGCATCAGCATCAGATTGTGTGGCACTGCTGTGCCAGCCACTCCTTAAACTAGAAAAGTAGAAAAGCTGAAAAATGCATTAACTACTTTGAGAGAGTAGGACTGGCGCTTGAGGGAGAAAAAAAAAAAAAAAAAAAAAAGCGATGCAGAGTGTGGTAAATGAGATGAAGCTCTGTTGAAAAGTGGAGCTCTACGGCCCCCTTTCCTGACGGAGCCGGGGCTCATTCTTCCCTGTGGATGTGAGGAGGAAACGCTGCGCCGCTGACGGGACGGGGGAGAGAAAAAAAAAGAAAAAGTCCAAGCCAGGGGAGGATAGGCTGTCTGACTCCACTTTTGTGCAATGATGTCACAAAACACATGACCCAGCCTCTCCAGTAACAGCCCACGAGGAGGGGAAAAAGTGTGTTTTAAAGCATACACGTTTTTGGATGGTGAGAATGTTTCATTCCCCTCACAAACAACCACAGAACCACAAGTGCGGTGCGAGCCTTTTGCCCGGGACGAACCGAGGGCGCCACTGGGGCGTAAATGGTTAATCGGTGCGGGTCAACCCCACTCTCAGAGACCTGACGAGTCGGTAAGTGTGCTGTAACCACATGCATCGCCTTCATTCTGCTCCATTCAAAATCTCTGCCTGCGACTGCTTGCTGTCTGCCTCTCCCTTTCACACATGCACTTGGTTAATAACATTGGAGGGATGCTGAGCATTTTCCAATGTGCCCTGATATGGCGTGTGCTCTCAGACTAGGACTTCAAGGGTCACGCCGACCTCATACGGAGAGCTACCCGGCGAGGATATAACCAAGTGTGGCTATGGCATCCAACAGCCTTTTCAGCTCGGTCACTCCGTGTCAGCAAAACTTCTTCTGGGGTAAGTGAAGATTTTTTCAGATTTGATGTTTTTCCCCCTTAGTGAGGGTGCTGTGGTTCAGGCGCGGGTCATTCGGAAGCCACCTCTGCGGAAGGCACCGGGTTCAGGTCAAAAGGTAGTCACGCGTACGTCCACATACATGCCGCTGCGATCGGGCGTGGGGGCACGACACAGAAAAGCCACTTCACAACGGTCAATAGATGCAGTGTTTACGTTTGCAAGCGTGCTAAGAAGCTGACATGTTTGAATAACTTAAAACTATATTTGTGGAACGCCGAGGGAAAAACACAGGGTTCAATGTATACAGTCACTCCATCTCAATTTGCAGGCCACCATTAAAACAAGATGTGGAAAAGTTCCGAGTGTGGGAGTAGCTGTGCGTTGCGTTTAGGTGCATTTTACTTTATCGTGTAAGGTAAAGGCTTTGCACATTGAGGTTCTCATGTGGACACATGTAGGAGTAAAGTGCATGACTTATTGGTCAAAAAACTTTGTTGACTAGAAGCAGAATTAAACACAAACAATTAAATTAAATTTTTTAAAAATGTAAAAAAAAGTAATAAAAAAAAAAACACCCCAATAAGCTTTTAATCATATTAAAATATCCTGACCTGTCCAGACAGGGCAGTCCTAAAGGTGATGAAATCATGAGACATTAGACGAAAAACCACACGCAAAATCAAAACAGATGCAAAGCGTATTTGAATACCGCAAATTTTCCAAACATACTAATACATGCAAAACACTGAGCAGGTCCAAATCCAGTAAACAACACCCGGGCCTAAAAACACAAGAGCAATCAATAAACAATTTCAAAGGACAGTCACGAAAAGCTACTTACAGCATTTTCAGCAGAAGCCGCCTCATGGTGAAATGACAGACTGCTGCAGAACTTCAGCGCTGGTACTGACACAGAGCCAGACAGAATGGGCTAAGTGGGTTTGTCATCACCGTCTGCGTACACCAGCACATTATGGATGGAGTCACTAAAGCATGAGATGAGCAACAGCCGTGAAACCCTGTGCTACCGGGACTCGCTGACCACACTGCTTAATAGGGAAAGGATTTCCGATATTTGTAAATGTAACACTTTCAATTCAGGGCCGTGATCTATAGGAGAGTTTGTACAGAGTAAGAAAACATCCTGAATCACGCATAGTATCAAACTGACCACAGTTTCCTTTTTGAACTTGATTTAAAATGAAAACGGTCCTGACGCGAGCTTTGTACTGGATTCAACTGTAAACAATGACCCGAGATGGAATGCACCGCTACAGACATGGACTGAATCCACAGGCATGTGGCACCCCAGCGAACTCGCTTTATTTTGATGTTAAGCTCCAAACACATTTTTCGCAGCCATCGCTAATCAATTACAAGCATGTTGCACTGCTCACAGGTCCATGTGCTTCTCATTGGCTAAACACGGTGGTCCTGCAGGCTTAGAGGCGTAGGTTAATTCTGCTAATTGGTTAACACAACTCGGCTTGTGCTAGAAAAACAGTATTAATACAGCAAAAGAGACTCGGTCGGTTTAGACAGAGTGAGGCCTGTCCACTCAAGAGCAGCAGTGTTAATTAAAAGCAGTGCTCTGCTTAATAAAACGGAACTTTTAAAGCCACCGGGATACCGCTCTATTTTTGGAAAGCCTCATCTCGGCGCATGTGGACAAACATTTCAGTTTAGCTTAGAAGACTGGGTTGAAGCAACGTCCAGAAACTAATTAGAGGTCTTTAACAGGCCATTATCTGTAAGTGTCTTACATCTGCACACTGACGTTTTCCCTAAACCTCAATCATATGTCTGACACCCTGTGTGTACGGACGACACTTGACTGTATCAACAAAAGCTTATTTTAGACCGTAAGAAGAAGTAGCTTTTAGTTTTAAGTGAGGAAACGGTCCAGCTACGTATTTAAACGACGCAAAAAGTAAAAAACAAATCTTAGACAAAGACGACACGCGTCTCAAGACATGTAATTATCTTTCCTAACTAATCAGACACTGTCAATCAAGTCCAAGAAAAACTCTGCTATATGGAACGAAGGAGAACGAAAGGTCTGGAAGTGAGGGGGGGGGGGGGGGGGGGGTCAGTTTGATGGCTTTTAAAACCACATGGTAAATAGAAAAGTTTGAAGAAAAATGAGTACATTCTTCAAAGCACTGGCAAGTAATCTGATATGGACACTGTTGGATAAGCCATCGTTTTTGGCCCGATATTGCCAGATGACTTCAAAGTTAGGTCGAGTCTTAGTCCTCGCCCACGAGGCAGAAAGATGCAAAAAGACGGATGATCGTCATGTCAGAAACAAACAACCCGGGCATCGAGTGCAAACGTCAACGGATTAGATGTGACAGACAAATGATGCAGAGAGACTGACGTTAATCCCGCAATAAAACCCACGTCCTCCGCGCTGATCTGAGATTTTCACTTCCGTTCTAACCATGGCAGTTAGCGTCGTTATTCCCAGCGCAACTGCAAGCCGAGACCTTATTCACAGAAGCGAGGCCATAAACCCTGAAGGAACACGGCAGAATTATTGAGACCATGATGTCGATAGACAGATTAATCTATGAACAATAAAATTCAGCACGTCGATAGTAAGCTACTGCAAACAGTGGAATGAAGCCATTTATATAGTGATGTTCAGGCTAAAACTTGCTCATGATAAACGTGTCCCCTGTGGAAATCAGACACTGCAGAGTGCATGCCTCGTCTTTTTCGGGATGACAAAAAGAGAAACAGAGGTCTCTGACAAAGCTGGCTGAGAAAATAATCAAACTCTTAAGCAGGGAGTCCCGCTCTGCCAAACACAGCATTCAAATAGGGAAACAATAAATAGTGTTTTAACACGGAGGATCCGAACTCCTAGAACATAGAAAACCCCACGAACAAGCCATCGCTATAGCCACAAACCAATCCCCGGGCTGAGATCGCTTTGAAACAGACTGCACGCTGTTTAATGGAGCCAGCGGCGCAAATAAGTGTGGAACGACTCAAGTGGATCTTGTAACGCGATGACGCTTGATGGAAATGCATTTCGGAGGAAGCTCACATGGCCCGTTCTGACTTGAGCAAACTCTTCCATTAAGTAATTGCTTCCTATGCCACGCAACCGTTCACATGCATCTGCCAAATGGATCATCAGAACTCATTGTCACACCCCTGCTGCAGCACGAGGTCCTCGGGCAAGATTCAGTCAGCATTCATCTTCAAACAGCCATGACTATTTGAATTTCAATTCGATTTAATCTGCAAAAGCTTCATGTCATATTCCATACTTACATTTAGGAGAATTCTAGAAAAATAAAGTTAAGGGCTAAAGATTCCAAAGTTTGTGGTGTATTTTATTTATCACACAAAAAGACAACATAGGTTTTAAAAAAATATTATTACAACTACACTGTAAATACTATACTATATTATTTTAAATATTGTATAAATGATCATCTATATTGTCACATAGTGCAAGGAATGGAACATAACATGAAGCATCAGCAAACACTTACTAAATACTTTCACAATTATAAGAATTTTAAATAAGAGAAAAAAATATAGAGAGAGAGATAATACCCAAGTCTAAAGGGAAGGCTGTTGAAATGACATGCCTTTATACAGAAGAATACATATTAAAAGCTTTATACAGAATACATATTAAAAGCTGTAGTTTTTCTGCAAACCATTTAAAGCCTGGTTTATTTATTTTAGCTTATAGAAAGCATAAATAAAAAACATTACATGTGGCCACACAATTTTTTTATTTTATTTTATTCCAACACATACATTCAAATGTGCAGAAGTTAATTCATTTTCACCCTTAAACAATTACATGCTGATCACCTGCAGAATGAGATATATGATGTGATTCCGAATTTACATTTAACTTGTGGTTAAGAAATATTTTAAAACTGCATTATTTTCATTTTATGTTATTACACGTACTAAACTATAATTAAGCACGTGCAGTCAACAGAAAGAAAAGTTTTGATGAATGTAATAGGCTTTGGAAGTCTTAAAGCAATGAATGACCTCATCTGATATCCCCTGTTAAAAACTATGCTGAAAAAAAAAATGCAGTATGTTTAATGTCATCACTCTGACATTGCTTTAATTATAAGATGTGTAAAGGCATGGATTGGTTTAGAGGCTAAATCATAGCACGTTCATCCTTGTAAAGTCTGACTCCCTGTTTTGACCATAATGAAGCGAGTCCAGGACTACAGAGGCTCCCTGCTTAACAAGGCTCTACCTGTTTAAACCTACACTGCTACAGCCCAAGCCTGCGCGCCGTATTGATTTAACCTCGGCCGGAATGCAGAATTTTCTTTGACTGGGGCATTACTTTAAAATATTTATAATATGATCCACACAAGGGCTATAAGTAAAAACAGAATGTAAAAATGCAGGGCATGAGTCGTGCCAGTGTCGGAGAGGGGTGGATGTGCCGCATTGGCAGTATCTCTCATCCTTGGTTTCCCTTTCCAACCATGGCTCCATAGTCTACCACAGGGGAAATCGAGTGTTTGGAAATGGACCCTCGTAACGCTTTATTTCCTTGAGAAAATGTACACGCTTGATATCTAAACAATGAGAGAAGGACCTGAAACTCTGTCTCCACATCGTATCTGTATGGAAAAACTCAAATGCATTCGAACACCGGTTTAGCTAAGATTAAATCACTGAATTTTGAGCCTTAATAAAATTTGTGTAATATTCACGCGTAAATTGAGTCTTGGTTTAAAAACTAAAACACAAGCCTTTGCCAAGGGAAAAAAAAAGCAGGGGTTTTAAGCAAACATGAATCTCTGCTGACATTTAAAACAGTCCTGTGACCATAATGAAATTTCAGCTGACAAATCAAATTGCTATAATGAGTGTAATAAAAGAGTTAAAGCTTTCCTCTTCGTGTTACGCCACTTCATAAGATAAAAATCCTTATGTGAAATTAGTTACCTCATACTTGCCTTTCAAATGCAGGTAAAACACTTTTGTACATTAAACATTAATTAAAACTGAATAAAATATATATTTATATAAATTTATATTTATATATAAATATAAATTATATAATACATAAAAGAAAATGAACCCATTCAAATAAAGGAGCCAATTAGAAATGATGACAACTGCAATTTATAACATTTGATAAACATGCTGCAGTTAAAGTCAAATTTTTACAACAGTTACATTCTATACACTCTTATATTATGATACATCATTTAGCAAATGTATCTGAACTTGGTGTTTGGGGTCAGAGCACATGTTCATGATTTTATATATGCATATATATATATATATATATATATATATATATATATATATATATATATAAAACACTTATCTTGCACAGCCATCATTGCTCCTGTGGTACATTTTACTACTTCATTCCCTTCTTTTAGTTCTTTGCCACATTTTACACATACTGCATACTAGTTTTTGTTTAACGTCCATCACCTCTCACACCCTGCATTTCAGCCTGAACTACTTATGTGTCTGAATTAATTGCTTAATTAGTTCTTAGACCACACATCTATTCTTATTTTCAGTGTAAATACCATTTTTCTTAATAAAAGCCATTCCTGGAATCATTTATTACAATTACATTCTATGACATAAAACACTTCAGAGATATTTACTCTAAGACTCAGTTTTCAGGGAAAAAATATGATTCCTTAAATAGAGAAAGCTATTATGACTGTTTAACTGAACCAGAAGAATCCCACAGTCCAAAATTTACCGGATTCTCAAAAAATAGGGAAGAAATAGCAACACTAAATATTGCATAGAACACACACATATACATACATACACACAAATACACATATATAGATATACACAGACAGATAGACACACATATACATTTATATATAAAACAAACACAAAACAAAGAACTTCCCAAAAGTATACAATCTTGATATTACTAAATTATTTTTCAGTTCTAAAGTACTGTGTCACAACCACATGCATAGAACACACACATATACATACATACACACAAATACACATATATAGATATACACAGACAGATAGACACACATATACATTTATATATAAAACAAACACAAAACAAAGAACTTCCCAAAAGTATACAATCTTGATATTACTAAATTATTTTTCAGTTCTAAAGTACTGTGTCACAACCACATGCATAGAACACACACATATACATACATACACACAAATACACATATATAGATATACACAGACAGATAGACACACATATACATTTATATATAAAACAAACACAAAACAAAGAACTTCCCAAAAGTATACAATCTTGATATTACTAAATTATTTTTCAGTTCTAAAGTACTGTGTCACAATTATCCTTCAAAATGCTTTCTGATAAACTGAAACCTTATGTTTCTCAAGATGAAGAGCCAAGACAGAACCATCACTATAATTCCCCTCATTACATTATTTCTAATGTGTTAATTAAGAGAAATGTAATTGAGAACAGATTGACAAAACAGCAGCAAGGTATCATTTTTGATTCACACACATGCCCACAGAACTTCAAGCACATTCTTAGAGTAAGGCATATGGTTCATTAAAAAAAACAGCTCCTAAAAATAGATTCCACGCTTCTTAATAATTATTTTGAAGTTTATAATTTGGTAACACCTTGGAAATCATGGAATTCTTATAACCACATAATTTAAAGTCATAATTAGGAGACTGTAACTATACCAGGTCATGAGTATTACTATAAGGCAAGGCAATAGGGCAAATAAGACTATGTCATGGATAATGAATCATATAATGACCTTTCTACAGGCAACCAAGCAACAATACACGCATTACCCAGCGCGCACATCATCTCGGACCATTAGCACCACCAACAAAATAGCCCTTTAAACTGGCAGAGTAATCTGACCACAGCCACAAAGCCATCACAAGCAGAGCACAGAGCACAGACTAGGACACACCTGTGAGCGTTAGGTTACAACCTTGAGAGCGAACACACAGGAATAACTCATGTGGTGTGTCAGGTTCAGGAGTATCCCATTCACCTCCTCTGTTTCAGCTATTCGTATCACAATAGCAACACTTTGCCACTCATAGAACACAATCTCAGAGGATTTTCGAAAAGGTGTATATACCAGTATCTAAAAAGTTCTCAATAACATGTTTGGTAAGAACTAGTGTTTCTGTAGGAAGGATAGTCCTGAAATCTTCAGGATCTTTAGAAATGTGATGACAACTTTCTTTGTGATGGATTTAAATAATAGCCAGTGATGAAGCACGTACATAAAATCATTCAATCACTCATTCTTTCATTATCTTCTGCTTTATCCTTTACTATGGTCGTAGGGGGGTACTATACCCATTCAGGGGTGAACGCATTGGACAATGGGCAGAAACACCGAGGACATTTATTGCTGCGCACAGTCAATCACACAGACACAAATACAGACTATATGGGGCAAATTACATCATTCAATGTACCATGAATCCAAGTCTTTGGACTGTGGGAGGAGAACATGGAAACCCCAGTGCTGAGAGACAAATGTGCTAACCTATTATTAAATCAAACCTATCCAGCGATAGATTGGCGCCCTGTCCTGAGTGTATATGCCCAGTGCTCGAAACGTTCTCCCCTGGATGGATATGGGGAACCCCCAAGACCCTAGTAGAGGATTAAGCGGAATATAGTGAATGAATGAATAAATTAAATCTTATGGAAACGCAGACCAATCTATTGTGTGCTATTAAGTATGAACTCAATAGCTGACTGTGTGCTATTAAGTATGAACTCTACATCTGGGTTTGTTGTCAACAATACTGTTTTTTTTTTTTGGTTTCTGATGGCTGTCGACTCGTCCCGTGATGGTATCCAAGAGGGTGCGATAGTTTCCGTGCCTCGTGTTTCATTGTCTCGTGTGTTTACTGTAAGCCCACGCGACTCGGGAAGTTGTATCAGAATATCAGCGGGTCCTTCGGGGAGAGATGATGGCTCGGGCTTTAATGTAAAATTTATCAGACAGTGAGGGTGACACCGTGTATTAAAATGTTCCTCCCTGGCTTTAAATATGCATTAGACGTCCAAAGGCAAATCCTCCAAGTTGTTGTTTTCCGAAGCAAAACGAAGGCTGGCGTTCGAGTCGGATTCACTGGGAGGAAGTCGTTTTGACGAGAACAAGAAAGAAGAGCTTCTGTGCAACTTCGCAGTTAAAACAGCGAAGATGCCATTTCGCTGACAAAGGCAACTGAAGACATTTTGCCTTTTCGCACTGCTCTTTAATATTAACAAAGGCGCCTATTAATAAACATGATTTCCCTAGATAAGGGCTGAAAAAGGTGCAACATTACAAGAATCACGTAGAATACAAGGAATTGGCGAGGCAAGCATTTGCAAGGCCTAGTCATAGAAAGTTTACAGCTCTAACAGTCCTCTGAAGTACGATCGTTTGGATATTCTGAATGATGCATGCGCTGGGATAGATTCCTATATCAAAATAACGACCTTCTTGCAAGGCTTTTACATCAGAGTATCGGGAGTGTTTGCAGTGACAATTCAATCACCGCCTTCTCACATGGAACGGTCCTACAGAGGATGGTAACTAGAATAAAATAGAATCCAGAATGCAGCTCTCCAACGAGATATTTTATGTTTACGTCTATTCAGGTTTTGCAAAATTCTTATTATTTTTACATTAGCCAATTAATTATTAAAAAGAGGAAGGCTTGTTATCCGTAGTACATACTGTTACACATATTTTACATTCATTACACATGGCTTACTAAATCAAACGGAGACATTCAGCAGCACGTGAGGTTATGCAGATGTTTTCGTTGTTTCAGCAACATAGTGAGTTGAAGTATATTCCCATATAAAAGAATCTCACTAAAGATTAAAGGGAGAATTCTAAAGCTTAGAATGTGCAGAGTGTGTGGGGGATTTGCCGGTACAGTGGAATCTATGCTGATGAAATCCTCAAATCGATAAAAACCGAGGCACCTATTTTCATTCAATTCAATGTAAATCCAAATCATTTGCAAAGTACTTTAAAAGTACATAAAACATTTTATAGACAATAAATGTAGTGTTTAATACTGAAAACAGAACACACGACTACTAAAAACAACAAAAAAAAGTTATATCTACACAGTATTTTATCCTTTTTTAGTTTTTTAAGTATAAAAGACTAAACATAAATAGTAAATGAAAATGAACATTTTTTTTACGACATTCACATTTCTCACCATCTAACTATTTTGATTTAAATTAAAAAACTTTGGTAAGCGCATTAATGCCTTTTGCTACATTATACCTTTTCATCGCGTACTTTTCCGTCATAATGAAACAGCGTGGATGGTAACGTCCTCTACACGCGGCCGATTTCAGCTGTAAATGCAAGCCTCATGACGGAGCTAAAAGTAAAGCATTTTACTTAGCAAGGGAAACAACGGGAAGATTTGTTCACATCACGTGAGCATTTTGATTAAAACTGACGTACAAAATTATGATTAAATAGACGTAATTTGCAACTGAAAACACAGGTGCACCGTCTACTGAAAACAACCTAGACAGACTTGTATCATCACATAGACGCATGTCCAGCACCACTGAATGCTGACTAGAACTGAATGCCAATAAATATCACTTCATTTATACAAAGATTGCATATACATAGTCCACAATATACTGTGGGTTCTCCTTTGACAGTAAAATGGAGATCCTCATGGACCAGTACATTGAGTTCAGGTAGCTGCACTGTTGAAGTCAGAACACACCTGGCTCTTAAATGGGAACAGCAAATGACACACTTATTGGTTCATTGCACATTACCCCTAAAACAAACCGATAAATAATTAAGAATAGTTACAGCTTGATTTAAAAAAGAAAAAAACAATAGCAAATTATAAATAAAAGTTCTAGAATGGTCTGTCATGCCGGTGTGCTTACGTCAAATCAGTAATAGATTGCTGAAATTTTATGCGGTGAGTGAAAAGAAACATAATTAATGGGTTCCAAAGTTTGAAAAGGATGATTTATAGACATTCCCTCAGTGGAAAACACTTCTTTAGCAGAACTGATCATGTCTATCCTGACGTTTCCAATTCCTCTTAGTGCTTTTGTAATTCTTCTGACAGCTGCAAAATGACTTTTTACGGGAATGAAACGAACATTCATAGGTCACTAAAAACACCTAGAGTCAGAAATCCCACAAACACAAATATAAGTGAATCTCCTTAATATGGTGACCACTGTATCCAGAGTGACAAACAAAACATTTAAAAGTACACAGTGCAATCTCTTAAAAAAAAAAAGAAAACTTGTGTGTTTGGCACTGAAGATTAACAGAAGAAACACTAGACTCCAAGCGCAGTAAACAAATACTCAATAGTGATGAGAGGTTCCATTCAGTTCCCAAATTGCACTCTGGTTTACCAGACTCTGACCGAATGCCAAGTCATTACTGCTCCTCACTTCCAATGGGACTCGTCTCAATCCAAGTCCAGGAGCCTTAAAAGTAAAGAAGGCTTTATGACCATCTAGACTCAGGGGACCAAGTTTTAAATTAGGAATATGCCTGAGGGGGCCTACTGCAAGCGACGGCTCAGAAGAAATGAACCATGTCCTTTCACTCTGGAGACTTCAACAAAAAATAAATAAAGAATGAAACAAAGAGAGAGTGTTGGAACAGTGCAATAGGGACATTCTCATTTAAAATGGCTCATTACTATTTGAACAGCACTGGACAGTAACTGAGCATAAGGAGCCTGTAAAGGAATAAGTGGCAGCTTGGGTAAAATCAGGCAATAATGTTAATAAGCTTAATATTCAGTGAGATAAAACAGTATACACTGTTTGTTTTAAAATATTGAATAGAACAGATCTAAATAGATCATAAAAATAGGTGCAGCATAACTCATCTCAAACTCACGAGGTCTGCCTGTGCAGACTTAATGACAAAATTTAATTAGCCACAAAATAAGAGCGCGAGTGAATGTGAGCTTTTTTTTTTTTTAACATGCAGTCTGTTTATTATTTACACCCCAAAAAAAGATGATTAGTCAGTCTCTGTTCAGGCAGTGATGGGTGTGCAGTGTCACATGACTGACAATAAAATATTAAATTATTATTTCTTAGTATTTTATTATCTATAGTATTTAGTTACATTTTTAGCAGCTGCAACTTCCTCACTTTTTGCTGCACTTACTGTTGAAAACATACTGTAAATATGGACTTTGAAGTTCTTCAATTCCAGACTAATCTGTTTGTGCACCACAGTACATACTGTGTACTTCCCTTTACTCTGTTCTCTGATGATCAGGACCCAATAGTACCACCCCAAGCAGGTAGTATTTGGAAGTTGCATTATTTGCATCCCTAAGCTTTTAACTGAGGTGTTTAAATGAAACTACAGCAGCACTGCTGCACTACCAACACCACCCCACTGCATCAGTGTCACTGCAGAACTGATAAAAACAATCCACCACCCAAATTGTACCCGTTCTGTGATAGTCCTTACCAATAGAAAACAGAGGACCAACAGGGGACTAACAAAAAAACAAAACATAAAAAAAATTTTTCACCTCATACATAGTACAAGTCAAAGTGACACTGCTGGGATAGGAATAATGCACCAACCCAACAATACCTGCTCTGTGGTGGTACTACTCGGGTCCTGACCATTAGAGAACAGAGTAAAGGGGACGTACACAGTATGTACTGTAGTCCACAAACAGATGGACAACAGTCTGGAATTGTAGAACTTTACATGTGAACCATCTTTACAGTAAGTGGAACTGAGAACATGGACAATTAGTGGAGCACGTTTAACTGGAACTGTATGTAAATGTAGTTAAAGTGAATTTTGCTTCAACTTATCATGTCGATAATGACGTTTATGGGATCATAAAAAAAGTGTTATAGACGAATGTGATGACTGTTGAAGACTAGTGCTACATTTCAAATTCAAATGCCACATTTCATTACATTATAGGTTTATATATATATATATATATATATATATATATATATATATATATATATATATATATATATATATATATATATATATATATTGTATATTTCTATACAAATTCTAAAGTCACATATATACTTTTTTTACATTGACAATTGACACACTCATTATTACTCTTAGTATTTCTATCCATTATTCTTTATTTGTTTACTAAATAACTGCTGTAACTGCTGCAATTTCCCCTCTGGGATTGATAAAGTATTCTGATTAGCAGATAATTATAATTATTTAATCTTCAGACACTGTAATTGGATGATGAGGCAGTGCCTAAATGAAAAGTCAGTTTTAAAGTTTTTTTTTCCCTGGTCACGGTATTAACATCACCCAACACAGAACCGGCAGAGCTTCAGGTTAGATGTAGTGTTCTGCAAAGTTCTGCTTTTGTGGTAGAGGTAAAATAAGGGTAACAAAGAGGTGCAAGTGCAAAAAAAGAAAAAAGAAAACAAAAAAAAACCAAAACAATCTGATAAAAGATCTCGCATGATCTTAACCTGCAGTGCAGTTCTCCTAAATTAGTTTAAAGTTCTGCGTCAAATGCCAAATGACTATTTTCCTAAGTAGATATTTGTTCTTTCGTAATAAAATATTGAAGGGTTTTGCCAACGCAAAGACAGTTTTAATAAGGGCTGAGGAATCAACTCTTGGGTTACACTGAAATATTAGCTGCAGTATAATTTCCGTTAGCTTGTACAGTTCGGTGCTCGTGAATAATCTGGTGTATCAGAATATTTCACAGTTCACAGGTGTGTGTGGGTGGTGAGGGGGGCACAAAATGTATGGTAGCGTGTGCAAGTCTGTGTGTGTGTGTGTGCACTCTCAGGAAAGGCCCAGCTCTGGCCTCATTTGACACACAGGCTTTCTAAATAGCCCCTGGGTGTAGCGACAGCTGGGATCTGCTCACAGCCACTAGTCACAGATATGCAAACACAAACACTTTTGTACTTCATTTAACAGAAAAAACACAAATTATGGAGAAAAATATGCCTGGTTCAGGAACCTTGGGTTTCCGTGTAAACAGTACACGGGTACGGGTATTTCCGCGTAAAGACCTACATGGGTTAAACTGCACATTTCCCGCTTAACGTCCCTGTAATTGCTAGGTATTAGTTTAAGGAGTTACAAACTCCACTTTTTACTCTTAGGTCACCGCTTTGGCAACACAGTACTAATCATTGACAAGCCTTTAACAACCTTTAGTTCAGTCATTAAGGTTGTAGAATAATAGTAATTATTGGAAAGTAATGACCTTATTAGCTGACGATCCAGCCGCTCTGGTGAACAATCATCCTCTGTTAAGTTCCTACCTATAATCAAGAAGGGCAGGATGATTTTAACGAAATGGACGAAAACCAAGTGGTCGATGCAAGCGTTCTGGCTCCGACGGCTCTTATATACTTCCGTCACCGCAATGTTGCTCTAAAAGCTTCTTATTTCAGCTTAAAACATTTCAGATATGAGCAAGCACTAAAAAATAGAAAGCAAAGCTAGACAACCTCAAGCCCACAAAAATGCTGTCGTGGGTTTGGGCTGGGTATACAAATACCATCCTATTAACACCATACCACAGATGAATATAGAAAAATAAATATTTATTCCAAGTATGTGTACTGCACCATAGAGCGAGGCAGAAATGCTCTTTTTAGGTATACAGAACCTGCACACATAAAATAGCTTTATTTAGGTTTTAAGAATATGAATCCAAGTATTCCATCCATAAGCCATTGAGGGTTGAAGCCACAAAAAGTTACTTCACCTCACTCGAACTACTTCTTGCTGCGCTGCAGTGACACACACAGCTTAGAATACGATTTTCTAGAAAAGAACTTTGATCAGGTTACAGCTAGAGGCAATGACACGTCTCAAATATTTAACGGTTAAGGAATTTGGGAATACATCACCACTGGAACTATTTTTCTCCCACTGGCCGAGCTCAAGGTTGTGCCTATACTCTATATACAATGTTAGAGAAATGTTTGGACACCGGTTCTTAATCAACAGGATGAATTTTAGAAATAAGGATACAATAGGAGTAAACTTCAGTTCCACAAGTTAGTTTACAGCAAGCAATATAGTACCAGTCAAAAGTTCCACTCCACTTATTGTCCGTGTTCTCAGTTCCACTTATGGACTTAGGCACTCTTTGTAGTTCTACAATTCTAAACTGTAGTCCATCTGTTCGTGTGTCACATGACTGATAATAAAACATTAAATTATTTATTTCTTAGTATGTCATTATCTATAGAATTTAGTTACATTTTTATAAGTGAGGATGATAAAACATCCTCACTTATACACATCACGTAAAGAATGAGTTTGTAGTTCTACAATTCCAGAATGTAGTCCATCTGTTTGTGGACTACAGTGCATACCATGTTAGTTCTCTAATTCCCAATATTACCACCACAGAGCAGGTATTATTTGCTTGGTGCATTATTCCTATCCCAGCAGTGTCACTGAGGTGTTTAAATGAAACTACAGCAGCACTGCTGCACTAAAACTCCCTCACCACATCAATATCACTGCAGAACTGACAAACAATACACCAACTAAATGATACCTGTTCTGTGATGCTCCTGACCCAAAGAGAACAGAGAACCAACAGGGGACTAACAAAAACAAAGAACACAGATGGACTACAGTCTGTAATTGTAAGACTACAAAGTCCATCTATATGGTAAGTGGAGGACCAAGTACTATATATGAATAGATGAATGGATCCTACATACATAAGCAAATAATAAGAATTAAATACAAGTTTTTAAAATTCTTAATCATGTAGAAGGATCTTCATTGAATTAATAACACAATCATTAC
Organism: Corydoras sp. C115; assembly: GCA_019802505.1. Taxonomy (NCBI): domain Eukaryota; kingdom Metazoa; phylum Chordata; class Actinopteri; order Siluriformes; family Callichthyidae; genus Corydoras; species Corydoras sp. C115. Next base: position 863,056 of record JAFMOC010000021.1, on the reverse strand, counting down.
TATTTCTGAGCTACTGCATTCATAGCAGGTCTCGTCAGCTGTCACACGCACAGCACACGTTGGATTTACGACCTGCGTATCTAAAATTTACAAGCGTGCCATTATAGAAAGAAAGCAAAGTCATCAATCACACGAGACACTGCTGACTTTACGAACATACAATAAATGTATTTAAACGGTGCGAGTAATTCAGGGAAAGGATGTAAGCGAGTCAAAACCATAAACAAAGGAAAAGCTGAACATTGGCCATATACAACCGTCTGTGTTATCTTTAGCACCTTATGCGTGTAATATAGATTCAGACCGTCCAAAGTAAGCACTGTTTAGTGTGGATCGGAATATTAAATGTCAGAATGATTAGGAGTGTAAAAGTAAAGGCCGTCTTTTCGCTCCACATCATACAAACACAGAAGTGATGGAAGACGTTCGAGCTGCCCTGAGAGGTGTTAAACCGACTGCACCAGCCTCTTGCTGAGAATGTAGCCAAATAGACGCTAAAAAGCAGTGTCATTTCATACATGGCTGACAAAAGCGATCACTGGCACCCTTCCTAAGAAAACAAAACCAAACTCAGAGCTGCTTTGTCTTTTGACTGTCAAATTATCAGCAAACCGCAGTACGAATATTAATGTGGCTGTATTCAATGCACTCATTTGGTCTTTAGTCTCAAAACACAGACCTCGATCAGTGCTGGACTTACAGAAGAACCAAGTCATACCATTATTTATGAAAGGAAATGTGAATTACCACCTTCCCTCAATTACATTTATTTCATGATATGATGATTGGTTAATAATAACCATCAAAACACTGCAAAGATTAATCAGGTCTCAATTACTACAATTTTTACAGATTCACAAGCTTAAATCTCATCACAGTTACAGGAGTCAATAATACCGATGAGGATTATTACGAAAATTAAATTAGCTAGAAATCCTATTTATATTTGTAAATTACTAATTAAACTACGTTAAATGTAAAGTCTATATATAAGGTGAGAGAGAAACGGTATTTCGATTCTACTATATGGCCAAGATCGATAGTGAATTGAGAATAAAATCTTTTTTTCCTTTATCCTTCAATTCTAAAATTATTCATGTAAACAATAAAGCCTGCAGATATATATAAACAACTTAATATTCTGAAATCCCAAAATATAATAAAGCTCCAATACAAGCAAAACCAAACTTCATTTTTGCATTATAATTTTATTAAATACACTACAAAAATAATCTGTCAAAAACTAAGAAAAATTTTAAAAAAAAAAAAAACAGATCACGAAAAAATGTACAGGAATCAAGTAAAATTATCTATAATATAGTGTGGAAATTAATCTTGTTAGGATTCCTTTAAAACAATCCGTTCAAGTAAACTAACAAACATTTTTAAAAACATTTTAAAGCTTTTCTGACTTGTTAAGATTTCATTTTTGTATCAACCTTCAGCTGGAAACGTAAAAGTCATTAGAACATTGTAGGCACAATCCGTAATATTTAAAATAAAAAGGTCAGAAAAGATGAGCTACATATAATAATAATAATAATAATAATAATAATAATAATAATAATAATAATAATACTAAATAAATAATATTTGTATTTGAAAATGGCTACACAAAGCCAAAGCTACACTAATGTTTACTAATACTTGCTGCAACATATTTTGCTAAAGTAAAATAGGTGGGAAGTGACTAAAAGTGCCCTGTGATGGACTGAAGACCTGTCCAGGAATTATTTAATTTATAGAGCAAGAAAAGAATCACAATTTAATCACTAATGTGAATAACTTAAGTTTTACCTGTTGATATGAGTCACAGGAAGGACATTATATTATATCAGGATATTTTGCAGATGCTTTCACCTGAAGCAACTTTGTATTATTAGATCGTGATGGTTCCTAATCGCAGGGCTGATCATGATACAGAATTTATCTTTTTTTTTTTAACAACCGGAATAGAACCCAATCCAAAGAATCTACACTGTGCCACTCCACAGACCTAATGGAGATAATAAAAAAGTATGGTAAATGTGCTGTTGTGATTTAATGTGAATATTTAGTGTCATCCCTCAATAAAAAATTTGAAATAAGGGCCAAATTTTGCAGAATAAAACAAAACCCGCCATAAACTTTCATGACTGGTTCACCATTTCTAGCAGCCTATATTCCTCTCAGCCCAGTTAACCAATAAAGAAGTAAAATGCCGATCCAGCACAGAAAAAAATAAAGTCCCCGCCAAACACCCTTTGATTCCCAATTAGATCACTGGGACAGTAGTCTCCGTTTGCTTTTGAGAGGCACACTACAGTTCCAATTCTTCTCACATGAACCACAGCACTTCCTGCCATTTATAAGTACAAGTGATCTCAATTAAGGACCTCCATGAAGGCAGGAGGCGGCAGACAGTCATGGCAACGAGAGCCAGAGGAAATCGTCTTTACATTTTCCTCCCTCGCCGCTCCAGACTCGTTCAAAAGCGCACACACTCTGAAACGTGCCTGTTTTACAGTGCGCAGACATAAATGTCAATCACGCAGTTTACTAGCGTCACTCGGACTGCCTTCGTGTAGACTTTTTCCTATGGAAAGGAGCGCCAGCGCAGAGTTATTAGTGCTGGAACAAAAGCATGATAAATACAGGAAAAAGAGCACTGAGCGCTGCCAGAGGAATCCTATTGTAATACATTGTTAAGGAGCCCATAGGAGACAGAAGATCATCACTCAACATAAACCTGAGGCCATTTACATTAACTCGCTGTCAAAAAGTGCTTGCCACTGCAAGCTGCAATTAAATGCCTTGCAAAATAGAGCCCAGCAAAATAGGGCTTGTCATGGAGTGTGTTTATTAGAGATGTATTTCAACAAAGGAGCACTGGAGGGAATAAGACAAAATATTTTCATGCGGTTTGTACTGTAGCCTGCGATTTTGCAAGCATATTATTTGTGCAGAAGACTGAAAACAAATGATAATAGACATTATATTTATGATAAGATGTACCAGAACAGGATTGTTGATGATTATACAAATCTTTGTGAAAAGCAATGCGGCAACTGATATGATCGCTCATATTTTCTGCATTGGTATTAATAACAAAAACAAAGCATTTTTCGGCAGGTTTTCTTTTTCCCTCCGCAATTCTCAGTATTTAGCCACTCTGACATATAACAGCTCCATTTTTGGAAAGGTGGGAATAAACAGGTGTAGCTGTCTAGGCTGGGCGATGTACCAAATTAATTATAGATAGATTTAGATCAATGAACAAAATGTAAAAATCACAATAGTAGCAGCATTACTAGGTAGATACAAAAAAAACATATAGCACATATAGATGACTGAGCTTGTCTGATTCTATGAATATTGCAGTAAAGAAACCAAAACGTTGACAGTCACAGTAATAAAACATGTTTTTATGAATTGCTGTCATGTGAGCCATTCAGTTGTATGTGTACATTTGGTCATTTAGTATACACTATTGTCCAAAGCGACTTACAATATCCTAACTGTATGGTTGGCATCAGAGCACAGGTTTTATACAGTGCCCCTGGAGCAATTTGAGGTATTTGAACCCACAACCTTCAGATTGGTAGCCTCACCTCAGTTGTAGTTTTGTTAGTGTGTTTAGGATCAATGTCCTGTTGCATGACCAAGTCTGAGATGTTTAATAACACCTCACATCTGACTCTAAATTACTCTGCTACAATGAGTTCATAGTCAACTCAGTGAATGCAAGGTGCTCAGATGCTTGTAGACTACAGTAAATACTGTGTTAGTCCTCTTTACTTCAGTCTGCATCTGTACTACAAAATCAAATGATACAAACTCCAACATTATGGTAAGTGGAGAAAATGGACAATAGAGCAGGAAGGCATTGTCCAGACGTTTGCCTCGTACTGTAAATTAACTTATTTTGTAGTTTCTCTGTGCATTGCATGGTCGGATTTTGGTGGGAATTCATTGGGACAGTCACTACAGGATAGTGTGTTAACTGCTGGGAATGTTTGTGAATAAGGAAATTCTCTTTCTCACTATAGAATTATAGACTTTACAGTGTTTTTAAAGAGCCCTGCATCATGTGAGCAAAAATTGCTTATCTACTCAAAATCACTACTCATATCTTTACCTCGGGCAGTATTGGTGTCGTAGAAGCACATTCTCCTTTCAGCACTGGGGATTCCAGGTTTGAATCCCAATCTGGGTGGAGTTTCCATGTTCTCCCCATGTCCGGTTTCCTCCCATAGTCCAAAAAACATGGATTCATTTGAATGCTCAAAATTGCCCCATATAGAGTATGTTTGTGTGTGTCTGTGTGAGTCCAGTGATTGATTGGTGCCCTGTCCAATGATCAAATGTTCCTCCCTTGGATGGGCATGGGGAACCCACTGCAACCCTAGTAGAGGATTAAGCGGAAGACAATAAACGGATGAATAAATGTCTTTACTGCATATAGATGTTTTAGTACACTGGCTAAAAAGCACCTGACTTCTATTCTTTAAATCCATATAGCTACAGTAAGGACATAATTATTTGTCTCTCAAAAAACATTTGAATGTATTATTATTGGCAAAATTATTATTAAACATATTATGACATTTTGTAACCTAAATATAAATATGCATGAACACTCCATGAACTATCAGCACAGCGCAGTTCAGTTCATTTTACCTTGTTCTGAGCCACAGATTTTTGATAAGAATAACAATATATTTATACTTGGTCTTGAAAGTTTACCTCATCAATGTTTACATCTTTTGGACAATCTCTTTACTTTGATTGGCACCAGGAAGATAATGCATAAAAAACACAGCTAAATATGCATGTTAATACTGGATGAGTCAATACATTGTGGTGTGGGATGTAAACGAACTATACGTGGGTATGTATATAACTGACATGCTGAGAATAGCTAGTGAACGTTAACTGGTCGAGGCTGTTTGAGTGATTCGTGCCAGTCCACAAAACCAACCACGTCAGTATGACAGATGCATTAAAATACTTCACAGTAATTAAATAGTGTTTAGGTCATACATATAGCATTTTCGTTTTTGGTTGGTTGCCAATTTCGATCTTCCCCGGAGATGGAGATGCATCATTACTAAAATTGTAAAACCACAATCTTTTTTTCTGGCTGTACTTTCCTAGAGAGGATTCTTTAAAAGCACCGGACATGCTTCCCCCCTCGTCTGTTAACATATTCCATTTGTCATGAAACTGTCAATAAAAGAACATTTTCTGATCCAATGCACTTACACTTAACCCTAACCTCTGGTCAGTTATTAGAATACTTTGATATTTACAGTTATTACGTTACTGTTGCAACAGGCTTTGAGTTAATGCGTCATCATTTTAAAGCTATATCCGGTTTTAACTACACACTTCCACATTTTTAATTACAGACACATTTCAATGCTGCCACTTTGGAGAACAGGAAATGTCAGCCCCAACCAAACTGTATTAGTACACTCTATACTCTTAAACCATATGGAAGGCACTGAAGAGAAAGACACTAGTTATAAAAATGTATAGCAAAAAAATCAAACCTAGGTTTATCTATAGCTCTTAGTACACAAGGGCAAAGACATACAAAAAAAAGTCAATAAAAAAAATTACACAATAATATTTTAATAGAAATGATTAGTATATGTTTGGACATGGACAATATTTATAACTTAGGCTTGAATAAATTGAATGTAGTACAAATACTTTAAGATTTTGATCACGTAACAATAGTTTTCGAATGTGTGTATTTGTATGTGCTATTACTTAACACATACACCTTAGAACGCTAGGGACCCAGGTTCGAATATGGGTGGGGTTTCCATCCTCCCTGTGTCAGTGTGAGTTTTCACTGGGTTCTCCAGTTTTCTACCACAATTCAAGAGCATGGATTCAAGGCAAATTGGCTGTTCTAAATTGCCCCACAGACTGTCTGTGTGTGAGTGTCCAGTGATGGATTGCTGCCTTGTTGTGGGTATATCTAAACAGCACCTCAAACCTTGCCCCTGAAACCAGAAACCTCTGGATAAGAACCACCCCCCCTCGATACCTTAGCAAAGGGTTAACCGGAAGATAATGAGATAAAATCTAAATGATTCAGAATGCAACAGTCACATATTCCATCAAGAACTGGAAAGTTCCATCAGCTTGCATTAGTTCCATGCTCAATTGGACGTTGAATACAAATTCTTTATTAATACACAATCTACATCATCAAGACCACAGAAACTGAGAGATGTACCTCGGTATAATAATCTAATATGTGAGCATTATTAACTAGGTGCATGCCTTTTCTTAAGTTGCAAGTCTAAAGAAAATAACTGTTGGACGAAGTCTTTTTTTTATATATATATTTTACAAGAGGTCTTGGCTTTGGAACAGCCCTTCTGCCTCTGTAAAGGATTTAGGTATATTTGTAATCTTATAAATTAGATTTTTTTAAAAAATTATGTTTGGATTGATGTTAAATTATACTATAAAGCTAACACCTTAACAAAGACTTAATAAATAAATAAATTAATAAATAACACAGTTCTGAAGCTTCTTAAGGCTTATTACATATTAATAATAATAAAGTCAAGCTTTTTAAGATCATCTTTATCAGAGTTTGATAAACAAACTGTGAAACCAATGTGTATGCACCTTAACATTTCACAAAACATTCTCTCATATGCTGCTCGGTCTCTTTTATCATAAAATATTTTTATGTAACCCAAATCACATGCCTCCATATGACCAACATGTCTGCAAGCGCTGCGGCCCAATAAGTGTTTTTTTTTTTTTTTAGAGCTGTTTGAAAAATGTCATGAACTGACATGAATCTCTTCACATTATATTTAAATTCAGATGCAGGCATTTTTAACAATAAACTTAATTAAATAAATTACAATTTTAATCAATCTATTTAATTTAGTACAACTACCTGGTTAAGTCTTGATTAATGTACATTATTGTGCTTTAAAATAAAGTAGGAAAGTACATTGTGAATTTTGTACATACATCAACATACACAGCCACGTTATTATGCACATTTCTATGATTTACACTTAATGTCCATTTCATCAGCATTATTAACCATCTAGATTCATTTTGCAGTTCTACACTTACAAACTTTAGCCCATCTGTTGCTCAGGTTAATCACCTATACTATCTTCTGTGATGGGCAGGACCACCAGAGAGCAGGTACAATTTGGACGGTGGTTGATTCTCAGTGACAATGACATGGCAGTGATGTGGTGGTGGTGGTGTGTTTCGCTGGTATGAGTAGATCAGACTGAGCTGCACTGACTGAATTTTTATACACACTCACAGACTTATATATATTGTGCAAAGATGATCAGGAATCCATCTAGGTCCAGATAATAATATTAATAAAAAATAGGTTATGTACATTAAAAATGTGACATTTGATATACATTTAGTAATAAACTTTTCAGTGAGGCCTACAGTAAATCCAGATTATATGAACTTTTATGATTATACCTTAATGTATTGCTGATATAAAATGTCTTGGCTAAGGTTAATTAGCTGCTAGATGGTGCAGAAAGTTGGACGCATCCGAGAGCTTGATGTTTCGTGAATAGGTTGAGTGGTTCTCACTTCAGATGTATTTTTGGGGTCGACGGCCTGCTTTGAACCCCAGATCAGCATGATGACGAGTGACATTAGTATACATATCAGTAAGGCTGCATGAAAGGTTGTGTGATGTGTGGGTCAGAAGGCAGGAACTGGCTGATATGTTTATGCCACGTCAGGCCGTCTGGTTCGGTCTGGACGATTATGTACCATAGGAGGGTGAATGAGAGTGTTTGAAAAGCAGTAGATGGGGAAAAGTTGAAGCTACTCACATCATGCTCTGTAGCTCCGGGATGAAACTGATGGTTTTTCCGGATCCCCTCCCTGCCGTAAAAGTGCTGCTTGCTGCCATGGGGCTTGCAGCGCTGTTGCTCATCTGTTACCACGCACACACACAGACACAGACACACACACACAGACAGCGAGATAGAGAGGGGGAGAGAAAGAGAGAGAGAGCTTTTTAATGCGCCACTCATTTGACCGCGTGTTGCATCAAAGCCTGGAGCAATTATAAAGCCACTTCACAAAGAAAACGTTTCCTGATGCATCGACAGACAGGAGGGAAAAAACATACCACATGAGACGTAACCTGAATAATGGCAAAAGACCCTCCATGATATAGTGTCACCCTGTACTGTGTAAACGGTAGTGTTTAAAGTATATAAGGCTGGCCTATGTAATGGAAAAATTTACCCAAGTCACGTCTGCAGACATTGTACAGACCATTACTTATACAATCCCAAGCCAAAACAGTCGACTTTTTCAGTGTTATGATTTTAGGGTGCCTCATTTGGGCAATCTAGTCCTCATTACATGCCCTGAGTTCCTGATCGTACTGAATGACCAGGTTGGCATCGATGGATCTCGTCTTTACTAATGGCATAAACATATCCCAGAATGAAAAATGTCAGAATCTAATAGAATTAACTGTCCACTACAGAATCCAGATCATGCTTAAGTCTTTAGATTAGGATTAATACAGGATTTTTATAAACAAATAAAATCTTAACCCATCAGAAAATCTTTAAAAAAAGTAACAAATCTTGTTTTTGGCTTGAATAGATTTCTAAGCAATATAAATAATCTACATTTCTTTCTTATTTTAAGAAATCATAACAAGATAAATGTACTCACTATATTTGAAAATAATTTGAAATAATTTGTAAATTTTTTCTTGACTTGTTTTTTTTTCGTATAGATTTTTTGCAGCATTCTGCATTAGGTCGTAAAAACAATACCAGTGGCGCAAGTCATAATCAAAAATGTGTGAAGCATTATTTTGGTCCACTACAGAGTCCAGATCATGTTTAAGTCTTTAGGATGGGGTTAATACAGGATTTTACCAAAAAAAAAAACCCTGATGAATAATGTGGTGCAGTGCAAAATTTTTTTATCTTAACCAGTCAGAAAATCTAAAAAAAAAAGTGTAACAAATCTTGTTTTTGAATTGAATAGATTTCTAAGCGAGGTAATCTATTTATTTTTCTTATTTTAAGAAATCCCAACAAGATAAATTTATTCACTATATTGGCAAATAATTCTACTTGATTCAGATTTTTTGCTGTGTGCTGCATAGGGTTGTTAAATGAAAACCGGTTTAGCATGTGATGAATGTCATGATCAAAACTAATAGTGTGTGAAGCATTATTTTGGTCATTTGGTGAATTTTTTTTTTTTTTACCGCTGAACAATATTCATTAATATGAACTGCATTAAAGATGATCAGCGCCAGAATAATTTTTCTTGGAATGTATGGAACAAAAAACATGAAAATGACTTCATCGTAAACTCTCACTGACATTATGACAACCTTGAATTATAGATAATATATTTAAAATTCTTCTTCTCTATGAAAAATAATAGTTTTGAAACCGAACCATCGAGATATTGGCTCTGCTGCATTAAGAACACTGCAGACTTTATTTCTCCAATACATCAGCACTAAGTCTTTTTCAGCAATCCTTAATAAAGTTGGAGAGAAAGTGATGGAAGAGCATTCCTCAACACAGAATCTCTTTAGAGTCTCCAAAGTTAGAGCTGCTCTCTGGGGGAGCGCTCATCTTCAGCTTGGCCCATGGGTTTTTGATTAGGAATAAAATGGAACTGGAATAAACATGTCAGCAGCTTCGTTCTGTGGTCACTTAACTAAATTTGTGAAGATATGGACATATGTTTTAATGATAGGATCTCGTAGTGGAGATCACAAAGTAATGACTCTAAGGAAATTCCCACTTCTACAAATCTTCAACCAGATCTGATCCTTTACTGTGTGTACGAGAAAAATCCACGAGTCAACTTCCATGTAATAACTGAAGGTAACCCGCCTCCCCTGCAAAAAAAAAAAAGAAAGAAAGAAAGAAATAATAAAATCTATGGTGGCACAGTGGCAAGCATGTCTGGAGGGTGCTGGAGATCCAGGTTTGAATCCTAATCTGGTAAGCGTTTCCATGTTTTCCTTGTGTCCATGTGGGCTTTCTCTGGGTTCTCCAGTTTTCGCCCAAAGTCCAAAAACATGGATTCAAGGCAAATTATTTGCTTTAATTGCCCTATATAGTGTGTGTTTGTGTGAGTGAGTGTACCCAACGATAGATGCCCGAAAACGTTCTCCCCTGGACCTGAAACGTGCTCCTTCCCGTGACCATAGTGTGTGATTATGAATGAATAAATAAAATCTATTAAAAAACAAGTCACTTTTGTTCTCCAGGGTAAAATACAAGTGATGAACCAATAGTCATAATCAGCATGTAAACACGTTTGAACTTCATTTGAAATCCATGATGCTACTGAGATGATTTTCTGTTATGTCAGTCACCTTGACCAACGTATTAAGGGTTTTGAACCTTAAACATTTCAATGTTACGATTTTCTATTGTAAATGCATGGCACTGAATTAAACTGTACTGAAATGCTGCTGCAACCACATCAGCAAAATTCCGAGTGCACTTGGGACAAATTTAATACTGTAATAGCATAATACGTTTAAAAACACAACGTACGATTAAGCTTTTACTATTTCTATCCTCGATATTTTGATTTCCCTTTTTAAGAAACATTTTTTAAAACTGCTAGGCGAGAGATCTGGACATCTGGATTCATTTAGAGCTGTACCAATAACATTTTCCTCCTGTCAATACCCATTCCAAATCCCCAAAATCAAGTACCCACAGATGCCAAAATAATGACTTGAGTTCTGATTCCTAAAACTAAGAAAGTTTTTCAAATGGATGTGTTTTATATCATTATTCAAGATCATGGAACAGATTGGGGTTATTCATGATTGTTCCAAAGAATGTCCCCAATTTTAAAAGTCCATCCCTGTGTTTTATCTTATTGTTAAAATACAATAGAGGTATTAAAATAAACATCAGCAGCCATGTCCATTTTAATTCCCAGCTTCTATTAATCTGTATATTTAGGCTAAGTAATTGAAAATACGCAAGTTGTTGATTTTCCAAAGGTTTTACAGTTAAAGTCTGTTGTTGATCTTCGTTAAACCATTTAGGAAGTGTAGCACAATTGTGCATATGCTTTAGATAACATTCATCACAGCTATCCACACATTTTGCAGTTAGGCCTCATCAAAAAGAAGCCCTCGCTTAAGAAAACAAATTAACAGGATGCTGATATTTACCTAGAAATGGACCTTGTAAAATTTAAATGTGCTATTGTTGAGCATGAAGAAATTTACATCGGGAAGCATAGCCAGGTGAGTTCTGATGGCCCACCAAATTTATTTGAACAAAAATCACCTGATGCACAGCTGTTGGCCCGACTGGATTTAAAACCACAGTCTTCCTACGGCAAGCCAAGTCATCAGACTATCAAATCGCACAGGTGGATTGTCTTTTCTTCAAAACAGATGGGAACAAAGCCCTGCTCGGCTGAAAATGGCTCGCACTATTGTTAATGACATTTTTTGAGCTAAAAAATAAATGCTGTCCACCTCCATCAGAGATCAAAGAGGGAAATAAACACCACAGCAAAATGCCGGTTTACACTTGCGAGACATAAAGCGAAATGTTTCAAAGACTCCCCAGAGCAGAAGCACAGACAGCACTGGTTTCCCCAATAAATACATCCGAGCATAAAATTTCAAATCCTTCTGTTTCTCGGCCCCCTCAGTCGGATGAAAGCTGGAGCCTTTGCTTTGACTTGTGAAAGCAGATGGTCACCACACTCAGCAAAATGAATTCAGATGTGGCAAATGAATCTAGATTACTTCAACATGAGAAGGTCTAAGAGAGTGCCTGACTTTGAATGAGACGAGGGGAGCCTCGTCTATTTATTGCATTTTCCTCTCTATAATTAACTAGACCTTTATATAGCTGTGCTTCTACAGTTCTTTTCAACAGACGCCTAGTTCATTTACTGATTTAATGTCGGGCACGCCGTTCTGAAACCGGGGTTTAGCGTGAGCTTGGCCTTATAGGGTTCAAAATGAAACAGGAATGAACTGACTGTTAAAGACCGATAAATAACGGGACAAGTATGTTCTACATCTGAATGTGCTGATATCAGGACCTATTGCCATTTAATATTATTTACTTTACTTTATTTATTTAATCGATGCTTTTTTACAAAGTACAATGTCTCAAAGCAGCCTGACAGTGTTCAAAGCCTGATCACCCAAAGAACAAAACAAGCAACAGTGACAAGAAAACAGTGACTTAAAGTTATTAGTCATCAAAATCCTCATTAATCTACAAGGGTTTTTTCCAGTCTTTATCATTTAGACTTAATAAAAATAGATCCGGATATCAATATATTTATATAGACACAGAGACGGACACAGAGAGGAGACGTACAGAGAAACAGACACAAAAACACAATAACAGAAATGGACACAATGACAGACACAGAAAGACACAAAGAAAGACATGGAAAGACAGACACAGAAAAACACGGAAAGACAGACACAGAAAGACAGACACAAAAAGACACAAAGACAGACACAGAAAGACACAAAGACAGACACAGAAAGACAGACACGGAAAGACACAAAGACAGACACGGAAAGACAGACACGGAAAGACACAAAGACAGACACGGAAAGACAGACACGGAAAGACACAAAGACAGACACGGAAAGACACAAAGACAGACACGGAAAGACACAAAGACAGACACAGAAAGACACAAAGACAGACACAGAAAGACAATAACACAGACAAAGAAAGACACAAGGACACGAAAAGACAGATAGCTAGACACACAAAGACAGACAGACACACAAAGACGCAAGACAGACACAAAGACAGACACAGAAAGACACAAAGACAGACACAAAGACAGAGTCGGACACAGATAGACACAAAGACAGAGATGGTAACAGAGAAGGACTGGCAGAGAAAGGGAGAGAGAGAGAGAGACAGTCAGACAGACAGCCAGACAGACAGACGGGAGGACTGATAGATGGACGGACAGACAGACAGACAGACAGACAGACAGACATGTAAAATAAGCAATGCCAAATAAAAACAAATCTGGAAGTGCTGAACCAAGACAAGTATTTTTAGGCAGTGTCATTATGGAAACTAAAATGAAGAGGCTAAAAAAGTAATTTAATGCTATTCAAAGTTTTATTTCACTCCCACATCCTCAATCCGGCACCCCATGTGTGACTGACTTCGCCTCCGTTGTGTTTGCATAAGAAAGTGAAATCATGCAAAATCCATTTCCCTCTATCCAAAAGTGTGGAGCAAAGGCTCTTGGAGGTCTATTCAAATCACAATGTGGTGGGATAAGGTCCTGGTCAAACGAGTAAGTGTAGGAAAATCACACTCAGTCGGCGCTTCCCTTCCTGTGTGCTTCCACGCTGAAGTGTGGCGCCTAATCTGCCGCCTGCTCACTCCTGTTTCCTCACACAACGTTGAACATAAACAAATGGCATGTGGAAAAGTAAGCAATCAGCCACCCCTCAGCTTTTATATTTTTAATTAGCCCAAAACCACACTACCCACCCGGCTTAATAGGCATCGACTCAGCCACAGCATCCCTGTTCAGGAGATCAACGGCGAGGCCTGGCCGTGACCGACTGCTCTGTGTCGATCATGCAGATAGAACTGGTGCAAAACAAACACAAACATGGAACTAGAACCTGCAAAAGCAGCTTGTTGCATGTTTTTAGCCTGAAACTTAATACAAATACAGATAAACCTGGAGAGGAATTAAAAATACAAATCGGCCAAAGGAACTCAGAGTCTGAGAGTGAAAAAGGTGCTGGAAAGGCTAACAATTGTAAAGAACCCATATAAAATGCAAGAAACAGAACTCTCAATAAGAACACACTATTTTTCTGTTGATTTTAGAAATCTGCTGATTTTACATTAAACCTTCAAGCAATGCTTTACAAGTTCATATATATATATATATATATATATATATATATATATATATATATATATATATATATATTTGTGCAAAGTTTGGACACACTCTTGTTTCTTGATCTGTTGTTTCCTGTTCATTCATTCATTCATTCATTCATTATCACCCGCTTTATCCTCTATTAGGGTCGCGGTGGGGTTCCCCATGCCCATCCAGGGGAGAACATCTCGGGCGCTGGGCAGATAGACTCAGGACAGGGTGCCAATCCATCGCTGGGCACACACTCACTCACACAGACACACTTTATACGGGGCAATTTTGAGAATTCAATTAACTTGATCCATGTTTTTGGACTGTGGGAGGAAACCGGAGAACCCGGAGGAAACCCACGCAGACACAGGGAGAACATGGAAACTCCACCCAGATGGGGATTCGAACCGGGAATCCCTAGCGCTGAGAGCCGAACGTGCTAACCACTAAGCCACCGTGCCGCCTGTTTCCTGTTTCCCATATATATATTCTCATATAGATGAACTTTGTAGTTTTATAATTACAGACTGTAGTCCATCTGTTTACTTTGTTTTTGTTAGTCCCCTGTTGGTTCTCTATTCTCTTTTGGTCAGGACCATCACAGAACAGGTATCATTTAGGTGGTGGATTGTTTATTGTCAGTTCTGCACTGATGTGGTGTGGGTGCCTTAGTGCAGCAGTGCTGCTGAAGAGTCATTTAAACACCTCACTGACCCTGCTGGGATAGGAATGCATCAACCAAATGCATCAACCAATACTTGCTCTGTGGTGGTAATATTGAGGTCCTGACCACTAGAGAACAGAGTAAAGGGGATGTACAGAGAGTCCACAAACAGATGGAATACAGTCTGGAATTGTACAACTACAAATAGTAAAATGATGCTTTTAATGTAACACAATGACACTGCATGTGATTAAGCAACAAACTGGGCGTTTTAACATGTACCACATTTGGGAACTATTTTTAATATAGTACTAACTGAACTGAGGTTCATTTTTTTATGTTTGCTGGCTTATTTTAGTCTGGCATATTTGTTCTGTTTGTTTGGAGGTTTTTTTTTCTATTAGTATTTTAGATTTGTTTCCTTAGACAGTTTCCAGTCATTTAAGTTCTAAACCAGATTTACCGTTCACGGGAAAAAGGGCTAACATACCGTTTTAAATCAGACAAAGGCATATTGTAATTGTATTAATATGTGTGTCTATAAATACAAACACACAATCACAACACACATTCATATACTCTCACACATACATACATACATACATACACACTCTCTCACAGACAGACAGACAGACAGACAAACACATATATTCATTCATTCATTCATTATCTTCCGCTTTATCCTATATTAGGGTTGCAGGGGGGTTCCCCATGCCCATCCAGGGGAGAACGTTTCGGGCACCCAGGACAGGGCGCCAATCTATCAGTGGGCACACACAGACATGCATACATACACACTCTATATGGGGGCAATTTGGAGAACTCTATTGACTTAATCCATGTTTTTGGACTGTGGGAGGAAACCCACGCGGACACGGGGATTCGAAACTCCACCCAGATGGGGATTCGAACCGGGAATCCCTAGCGCTGAGAGGCGAACGTGCTAACCACTAAGCCAACGTGCCGCCACACACACACACACACACACACACACACACACACACACACACTATATATATTACATATATATATTCATATCGTATTTGTAAAGGTATCTCATGACTCCCATGAGCTTCATTTTTATTCGTTTATTGTTTGAACTCCGTAGAACTCCAAGTCCGTAGAATCGAATTTTATACATAGACTTAAAAACAACCATTAATTAACAATTACGAAACTTTTATAATACTTTATGTTTCTTTAGCAAACTTTTTTCACAATTCTGAAACGTTTGAGATCTGATCAGGCAGGTGAACGTGCGAGCTGCCTTAAATAAAAGTTTTCAGCTCTGAGCAGCAAGGTTCTGCGCTTCAGAGGCGGAGAACATGCAAAAGAACAGTGCAGAACATGTGTGTGATCCCGCGCTGATGCACACTGCAGAGATGTGTGGTGGTGCAGCGCGCCGTGGCTCGATGTCTGTCCTGTCTGTGTGTGTGTGTGTGTGTGTGTGTGTGTATGTGTCTGTGTGTGTGTGTGTGTGTGTGTGTGTGTGTGTGTGTATTTATACTCACTCTCGCTCCGATTTCTGCCTCCACACACCGCCGCCGCTCCACCATCCGGCTGAGCGCTTTCTACGACAACGTGCACGAGGCCCGATGAACTCTGGGTAATGTAGTTCGTTATTAGTGCACGGCGCTATATCTTAAAGCCGCGACTCCGTTGTAGTCCAGAACTATGTGAAGTCGCACAGTAAAAGACGAAATCATATGTCCAACAGCGCCACCTTAAGATCTCGTCCAGAAATGCAGTCTGGCGAAAGCGACGCTCAAAGCTGATTTAAACTGAATAATAATAATAATAATAATAATAATAATAATAATATTACGATTATAATAATATTTCGTTTTAAATATAAGAATATTTTTATTTATTAAAATTATTATTATGGGTGATTATTCGCCTCTCAGCACTGGGGATCCAGATTCGAATCCCAATCTGGGTGGAGTTTCCATGTTCTCCCTGTGTCTGTGTGGGTTTTCTCAAGGTAAACTGAATGCTCTAAATTGCCCCATATAGAGTGTGTTTGTGTGTGTCTGTGTGAGTGAGTGTGCCCAGCAATAGGTTGGTGCTCTGTCCTGGGTATAGCTGAATACAAGTTATTATTATTATTATTATTATTATTATTATTATTATTATTATTATTATTATTATTATTATACTATTGTTCATAATCAATTAATTCAGGTGTTTCACCCAACCATATTTGCAAATGTAGTGTATATAAAATGATTGCATTTCAGACAATTGTTGATTTTTAACTTCTTGTGGAGACAGTTTGGGGAAGGCCCTTTTCTGTTCCATCTAAACTACACTACATAATACACATTAGACCTACACATGTGTGTCTGCCCATTCCCTCAGTACAGCACTAGTGGTGTTTGATAGTCATAAGGTCAAGGCTCTGTGTTAGAAAGTCAAGTTCTTTCAAACCAAACAAACAGCCAATCATCAGCACAGCCATCAGGGAACAGAAAAAGGCCTTTGCTAAACTGTTTTCACAAAGTTGGAAGCATACAACTGTAGAATTCAGGGCTTAGTGCTCAATTTCATACCTTTGTGGTAATTGAACAAAATAAAATGTTTGACTTTAATGATAAAGAGGTATTCATATACATCATATACATAATTTAAATACATCATGTATCATATAAATAAATATGCAAAGTTCAAAGACACAAAAATAAGCAGTAAGAAGTTAATTTAATTGCGAATTTACACAAATGTATTATATATTACAGTCCTGAAGTTCAGGTAATAAGTGTAACCCACCTATACAGCAAGACGACTTTAATTAAAAACACCTCACCCACCCTCACAACAAAAAGAAAAAATGAAATAGAGAGAAAAAATCCTGGTTCGGTGTTTAGTATTAAGTAGAAGCAACTGCAGTTTGAACAAGTCTGCGGATTGGGGCCTTTCCAAAACCCTGCCTATAAACAAGTCATTATAGTAGTTTTGCATTTCTTGGTGTATTAAATGCTCTAAACCATTAGAGGTTTCCACAAAACATACCAATTCAACATTACACGTTAATGTAGAAATCATTTACCAGTTCATTTAACCCTTTCAGGTTACATACATTTAGTATAAATAATTATAGAGTCTGTATGGATTTCATGTAGTCCCCTGGGTGACTGTTCATCATGGGGGTGTATTTTCTTAATACCATCAGTTTTCCTGGGAGCCGATTAATGAAATTCTACAATTTAACTTGGCATTGGATGGATTGTAGCACAAATTCACGTCTTGATTTTGAAATAAAACAGCAATACGTTAGGATTATGTTTTGAGGTGATATGTTACAACTTGTTTGTATAATGTATAATATATAATGTATAATGCCTGAATCCAGCACGTGCCACGCCTACATATACGTTTCGAAGAGATTATTTAAGTTTCGGTCTATGACAAAACTTTGGATACATACATACTGTACTGTGAGCAAAATATCAGTCCCTGTAGAGCAGTGAGCTCGACTGAGTCATAAATTCGGTTTATTTGGGTAGAGAGAAATGTCCGTTCCTGTACACCACGTGCTCGAACCTCATCAGCATAATAATCGGCCTGCGTGTGCATATATATATAAACCACAAAACCTGAGCTCGCCCAAGCGCCTGCCTCCAAAGACAAACCGCACAACGAGACCAAAAACGCTGCGGCTTTTTTTTCTTTCTCCAACTTCGACCGCAACTTTTAGAGTGCCATTAGTTTTTTAACCCCTGCCGGCGCGCCAATTTGGAAGGAAAAACTTGAAGCTTTTACGGCGTCTGATTGAAAATTATTACTTTCCCTCCTCGGTTTTTCTCCTCGAGTCTGAATTTAAACAAGACTGACCTGAGTCGAGGCTCGGGATGCGCTGGATTCGGACTCGGGATTCTTCTAGATCTCCGTGTTGCCTGTGAACTTAAGAAGTGTGCTTGTTAAAAGAAAAAAGTGATGCCTCAGCTGATTTCGGGGTAAAAGGCGCACGTTCGGGTTCCGACTGGGAGAAATCGGGAGCGCTCGTTTGTAGAATGCGCTTTTAAGCGGCGGATTGGAAAGGAGACCCGCGCTGACGGACAGAGAAAGACGCGCCGGAGCCTGAAGTCGGAGCCGATCGTCTGACGCGTGTGTGTGGCGGCGTGTGTGTGTCTGTGTGTAATGCGCATTCTGATAGATCCGAGCAGCAGCAGGAGGTTCAGCCCGCCGGCTAACGGGGTGCAGGCGCTGCCCGGAAAAGCTGCGGATGCGAGCGCGGCAGCCGCGCAACACGAAGCCAACACGGCGGCGGCGGCGGCGGCGGTGCCGAGACTGCGCGCTCACGACAACCGCACCATGGTGGAGATCATCGCCGATCATCCAGCCGAGCTGGTGCGCACCGACAGCCCCAACTTCCTCTGCTCCGTCCTGCCGTCTCACTGGAGGTGTAACAAAACTCTGCCGGTCGCCTTCAAGGTGAGTACCGAACCCGCGTCCGAATCCCACCTGTAGGCTGCTCTCCCGCGCTGCCTCGAGGTGCGCCTCTTCGGCCTGACTTTTAAATAACGTTTATTATAGCATTTCTATATAGTAGACTATAGAATAATATTATAGTCGCACCCAACGCAGGTTAGAATGATTGTAACAAAAGTCGCATCGTTTAGTCGGCGTTAAAGATTTCCGTCGAATTAAATTCCACTCTAAAACGGGTGCCTATAATAAAAAAAAAATCGAATCACTTTATTTTTTACCTCTTCGAAGATGTTTACAAAATTCGCGAGACTTTTTTTGGCGCATGTGGTTTCGATCAACTAAATATATACATTGAAAAAATGAAGCGGTAGGTTTCTTCAACGCTTACGCGACTGTTAATTGATTTAGTCTTTTTACTTTTTTTGTTATTTAAAGAGATCTTTTAAAGTTAGAAAACAAAACTTTTTTTGTGTATAGAAAGAAAAATCTAATGAGTTTGCTTATATATAAAAATATTATTATTACTTTTATTATTATTATTATTATTATTATTATTATTATTATTATTATTATTATATGAGCGTAGTATTTGGGACCGAATGTGGTGTGGGGTTAATGCTCTCACTACTGGAACAGCTAAGGAAATGGAAAGTAACGTTTTTAGCTCCATTTGCTTGAGCCTTGTATAAACACATGGATCTTATTTACCTGGATCTGTGGACATTTAGTGCATTATGTGTCTGTTTAGTTTCTTTGTCTCTCTGTGAGCCAGTAATGTTATGAGGCTGATGCAGGCTACTGTAAGCAGTCATTTGGGAGTTATAAAGAACGACCAAAGACAATTTAACAATTTAAACGTATAAGGTATAGCTGTTTTATCAATTTGTACATAAAACTAAAAATAACAGTGTAAAGGCGGTGATTATTAGGACAGGAAAGAATACATTTCCTTTAAACCTTTTAGTAAAATGCTGTCATGTTGCTATTATTAAACCACTGAAGGCCTGTCATATAGCTGACATGTCGAGTGTGCACTTTGACATCAGTGGATCAGAATAAAAGATTTACTTTTAGTCTTTATGTATTTGGTCCTTCGTCTGTTGTAATTTCATTTATTCTTAAATATTTAATGCAGAGTGTGATTAAAGCACCGTGTTACATGTTTACTGTCTGTCCCGTATTTTGTTACTTTAAAAATCCTTGTCAATTTGGTTTAGTCTACAGTGAATGTGGGCACTGCTGACTTGACGATGTACACACAACCTGGGCAAGGCAACAGTAGAACAGTCTGACAGTGTTGTCCTTCATTGTATAGGTTGTTGCACTTGGGGATGTTCCCGACGGTACCGTGGTTACTGTAATGGCTGGAAACGATGAGAACTACTCTGCCGAGCTACGCAATGCCTCCGCCGTCATGAAGAACCAAGTGGCCCGTTTTAACGACCTGAGGTTTGTCGGGAGGAGCGGCCGAGGTCAGTGCATTTACAGGACTGTTAATGATTGCTCATAACCAAATGAAATCTATTTTCGAAATTGCTGAAACACTTGACGCAGCAAAACCACATGTAGCAGCTCATGTTTACAAGGCAAGAAATCGAGCGTAGTAGTAAAACCTCGGCATGCGGTAGATTATACACTGAGATACCAAACCGCACTTTTACCGTGGACGGCCATCACGGTTTTGTAAAAAAAAAACATCATGGCTAGAATTCATAGATTATATATTGCACAGATGATGGGGTCAGCAAAATGATAATTGGACTCCTCTGAAGCTGTATCAGTTGAAAGCAAACGTAAACAAGCTACCGAGGGATCGTGCATTGGATGTCACCGAGTAATTCGAGTACTTCCTTGCTTACCAAAAAGAAAGCAGTGGGTGTGTTTAAAAAATTTCTGACTTTGAAGTTTGCTTTTGTGAGTGTTACAATGATTTCTAATGACACGGAGGAAACACATATGTATTTATATATTCTGCATTGTGCTAATTGTGAGCCATATGCAGCATGGATTCTGAGCTGACGTTGTCCCGTATTGAATAAGAGCCTGAAAAGCGTCTAGGCTGGGCATGTGTAGATGAATGCTGCTTTTGATTTGCCAGTAATTACTGTTAAAAAAGAAAGCCGGGCCTTGTGATCGTGTGGAAAGACCCTTGTTTAGAAGGAAGGCCTTTGAAGAAGACAGTGCAGGCAGTTGGATCAGAGGAGCAGGCAGTCCCATGCTGGAGGCAGCCGAGACTCCCCCTGGGTGGCGTCTAGACTTGCCTTCTTAATCTTCACAGGCCTGAGAAGTTAAACTCAGGTGTCAGGTGTTAAGCTCAAGATCACTAAAACTGAGCCATACAGAATCACGTCGGGAGCGACGTTCAATCAAGGGCTTTGAAAAGGCCGTACTGCAGAGTGAAGAGGCAAAATCATTATTCAGATGTAAATATTCTCGGTGTGGAAGCAGAGCAAACATGTTAAGCACTTTGCAAGATGGACATGGTAGCGTAAGGAGTGTTTGCTAAGGAAGCACTGACAGACATCTGACATGCTTCCAGTCACTGATCGCAGCACATTTTATGCATCACTTTTCCCGACACACACTCCTCACTGTTCATGTTTATGTGAGACAGGCAGTGTGTGTGTGTCTTATCTTCTTACAGCTGTAACTGAGACAGGCCCACATTGAGACCCACACCTCTTTAGGCTTGGGTTACTCCTATCTCTGACACAACATCTGCAAGAGGAAATCACAGGGGAGGTAGCGGTGCATAAAGAAATGGAAGAAGGAAAACAAACCTGCATTCAATGAAGCAGATTCGAAATAGATATGAATGAGCAAAACCAACAACTTAGAGCACTGAAGCATGGTCCACACACCTGGATTTGGCAGAATATCAAAATGACCATACTGCTGTAACCTGAAGGCCTCATATGATATATTGGAGATTATGCACTTATACAATGCACCGTCTATTTAGAAGGCCACATGCAAATAATATCTGGAGTTATATAATATTTCACATGGGGTAGTGGTTAGCATGTTCATGTCTCACTGAACGGTCCAAAATTATAGATTCAAGGTTACAGTGGTTGCTGTAAGGTACCCTAAATAGTGTCTGTGTATGAGAGAGAGTGCCCAGCGATAGATTGCCGCCTTGTCCTGGGTGTATATGCCCAGCGTGTAAATGTTTTTCCATGGATGGGCATGGGGAACCCTCCCTGCGACTTTAGTAGAGGATTTAAGTAAAGTGAATTTTTTTGCCTACTGTGCAAACACACAGACAAATTTGTCCTCCAGATTTAACAAGCCTTGAATAGGGCGCCCGGGGAGCAATTGGGGTCAGGTGCCTTGCCCAAGGGGGCTTCAGCCATGGTACTTGATGGGACCGGAAATCGAAGCGGGGACCTTCAGGTCACAAGGCTGGTTCCTTAACCACAAGCCCATGACTGCCCTGCAGACGATAATGAGATAAGATTATAGTGAACATTATTTCCTTGTATATAAATTTTAGTATTGTATCAGATCAAAAGCAGCATTTACACATTGGACAAAAATGAATACATTTTTGTGAATGAAAAAATAAATGAATAAGTAACATTCTGATATTTCATTGGGGCTTATTTAGCCTTGTGTAAGGTGAGAATTTGCCAATGGCGCTCATGTAGCATCACAACATAGTTCCATTTGCTGCCATATATATTTTTGTCTGAGATCTTGTGTTCTTATAGAGAACTCTTCTAAAGTAAATCTCAAAGTTCTCTAGCAGAGAATTCATTTATGTCAGTGATGCTTCCTGAGCCGTTCATTTACATTTTAAATCTGATAAACTTGTTCTAAAATAAGCAAATATCTATTAATAAGATAACCTGTTCAGTCAGTACAGTCAGGTTCTCAGTTGATTAAATCTCAGTTTGTCTAAAGCTGACCACCTGAGATGACCGTAGATCATTACAATCTCGAGGTGAGTTTTTGTTATAGCTAGGTAGTGTAGAATAATACAGTCTCATAAAACTATGCTCTCATTACTTCATTCATTATCTTCCTCTCAATCCTCTACTAGAGTCGTGGGGGGGGCACGATGCCAATCAATCACTGGGCACATTCACTCACACACACACAAACACACTCAATGTGGATATTAGTTCCATATTTAATTGAATAATATATTCAATGGGCAGCACGATGGCTTAGTGGTTTGCACGTTCGCCTCTCAGCACTAGGGATTCCCGGTTCGAATCCCCATCTGGGTGGAGTTTCCATGTTCTCCCCGTGTCCGCGTGGGTTTCCTCCGTGTTCTCCGGTTTCCTCCCACAGTCCAAAAACATGGATCAAGTCAATTGAATGCTCCAAATTGCCCCATATAGTGTGTGTGTGTGTGTGTGTGTGTGTGTGTGTGTGTGTGTGTGTGTGAGTGAGTGTGTGCCCAGCGATAGATTGGCACCCTGTCCTGGGTGTATCTGCCCAGCGCCCGAAACGTGGATGGGCATGGGGAACCCCACCGTGACCCTAATAGAGGATAAAGCGGGAGATAATGAATGAATGAGTATATTCAATTTACTGTGAATCCGTGTTTTTGGACTGTGGGAGAAAACTAGAGAATCCAGAGAAAATCCACCCAGACTCTGGCAGAATATGGAAACTCCACACAGATTGGGATTCGAACCTGGCTTCCCAGCACTGTGATGTGAACGTTCGTATGATATTGCGGCGGTAAGATTTTTGGGTTTTATTCCCGTTTGGGACAAAGAAAGGTCCATTTTGTGTGGAGTCAGCATGTCCTCCCTGTGCCAGGCTGGCTTTCCTCTGTATACTCTGGTTACCTCCCGCATTCTAAAGACATGCTGATGGATGAATTGGAGACACTAACTGCCCCCTAATTGGATTGTATGTAAATTACGTGAGGAAAGACTTAGTGGACTACCTTACAGAAAACTTTCACCAGGTCGCCCTACAGATCATTTTCATGGCCTGTAGATTTAGAGGCAGATACAACTATAATAAATAATATATATATATGCATTATATTATATTGAGCAAACCAAAGTAAGGCTTCAGACAGGTTGCCTTTCTTACATGACCCTAAACACAAAAAAAAACAAATCTGTATGAGCCAAAATGCATACTGACATGCATTATTCATATATATTTGTATATTTCTATATATAATGAATCCTTTCAAATAAGAATGCTCATGTTCTCTTTATGATGTCAGTAAATCATGGCCTGACTACGCAGTGAGGCCATTGTGAACTAAAAAACCCAAGTAACGGGACATAGGGGTATTTTTAGTTGGTGGTGTGGAGGTTGTGGGATGCAGGGCCGAGGCAGGCGTTGGTCTGGTGGTTGGATATTGCACTGGTCTGTGGTGGGGCTATGGGATCTTATTACTGGGAAGGGCCGAGTTGGGTTTGATTGCTGGACATAAATGTGCATTTTGGGGGCTTAAGGACAGATTCCTGAGGGAGAAAGAATGAGAACCTATTTAGCACATGTGGATGCAGCGATAGGGTAACGGGCATATTGACATGGACTGGGACTTCAGTTCTCAGTGACCATCACTTCAAACATACTATGTTGTGTTTGTGTGAGTTGTCACAATGACAATTAACAGGGTTTTGATAATTAGTATTTCAACAATTATGCCATTTGTACGAACATGAGGAACTGTATAATAAAAGAAGATTTCTCACTTCCGTAAGTCACTCTGGTAACTGCAAATGTAGATTTTGAAAAAAGAGGATACAATGCAAAGGAAATTCCACTGTTCACAGGGGCCGTGTTATGATGACGAAAATCAAACTTGACATATGATTTGTAAATGGATATGCGCACATATATGTACTCCTTTGTGAAAATATACATTGGGTTTTCAGCCTTGCCCTGGGATAGGCAAAGTTAGTAAAAGAAGCAACAAAAAGGGCCCAGTAGACAATGCTGTGGGACACTCAGGCACCCTGATATGCACTCAAAGGACTAGTGTGTAGCTGCTGCTTCACTGAGTCACCCGTTTGCCGCCCACTTCTTCCTGCCTCAGCAGCAGCTTGCAGCTCAGAGAATGTGTCATGCCTGACTTCACAGCATGCTTTGCAGATTACTCTCGTTGCTCAGTTTGTTACTTCTGAAGCCTCTGCGAGCTTCCTGTGTAGTGTTCACAGACACTGGCATCTATTAATATTTCGACTGCGTGACAACATCCGCATAACTTAGCATGTGAACTATAAAAGCAACCATTCTGGGCAGGCCTGCCAGTCGTTAAAGGTTTATCAATAGTAATGAGTTGTAATTGTAGGAGTGTAACAGCAACTTAATTCCATAAACAGCTTTGCAGAAATTATTTACAGTTAAGGTTTAGTGGGTGTTGGTACTGCTTGAAGGCATTTTACACACTGGAAGGTCATTTGAGGATAGGATTGGCACCGTCATTTGGCTCGAATACTGTCGACACATTTTACACTAACTGGTGGAATGATTTTGTGTTGGGTAGAATGTTATAAAGAAGAGATCCTTTCTCACACACACATCCACATGTATATGTATATACACACATTCCCCTGTTATAGATGAACTTTGTAGTTCTAAAGTTACATTCTGTAGTCCATTTGTTGCTCTACATACTTTGTTATCCCCTTTATTCTGTTCTCTGATGATCAGGACCCCCCAAAACAGGCATTATTCTGGTGGTGGATGCACTGTTCTTTGATCCACTCTTGCCAGCACAACACACACTAACATACCACCACGATGTTAGTATCACTGCAGTACTGAGAATCATCCACCACCCTCATCCCTCCTCTCTGAGTGGTCCTCATTATCGGGGAACACACTAAAGTGAACTAACAAAGTATGTAGAGAAACAGATCGACTACAATCTGTAACTGGAGAACTCCAAAGTACGAGTGTTGATTTGTGATTTATACAGTATACATATTTGTTATTGTCTATTGTGTACATGGATGGTTATGCACTTGATGGCAGTTAAATTCCACCATCTCTGTCAGCAGCCTCAACTGAGAAAATGCAAATGCCCATCAGACTGAATGTGGCACATTGTGCCAAGGACTAACAGACTCCAAACCTTTTTTGTGTCTTGCAGGAAAGAGCTTCACTCTGACAATCACAGTATTCACCAACCCACCCCAAGTGGCTACTTATCATCGAGCCATAAAGGTCACCGTGGATGGGCCACGCGAGCCAAGAAGTGAGTAACCCTTAAATATCGCTTGTCATGTGATAACAATTAACACACCCAAAGAGGTGCAGGGGTCTAACACAGCTTTCAGCAAAGACGCCGAGTCTACAACTCAGGCTAGCTGGCACGCTGCCCCTTTTCTCAGCCGAGAGGTGTGATACTGTGGGCATGGAGGGAGATGATGGATGAATGGATGCATGGATCGTGTTAGGGCACTGTTTTAAAAAATGGATCCAGCATGCCTGAAAGCACAAAGGCAGCCTTTGAGCAGCAACAGACATGCTAAGTGAGAGGCAAACACAAACACGTGCTGTGGAGCCACTCGCCTTATGCAAATGTTTACTGTATCTGCCTCTTGTCTGTGTCCTTCAATGTGTAGTGCCAGCCTCTCAACCTTTAACCTGAAGCCCCTACTACTTTCTTTAACACACACACTCACACACACTCACACACACACACACACACACACACACACACACACACACACACACACATACACACACAGCTGAGTGATTGTGAGCTTGTGTACTATGGTGTTTTTATGCGAAATTGACCCGTATTACTTTTTTTGCATGTCCTATAGCAATGTTCCTTACAATACAAAGAATACTTTAAGTGATTTAAACTAAAAAAAATCTATAATAAATTTCTGAAAAGTACATTTTCACACATCAACTATCATTTAAGTACAATTTAAACATTACTCTGAAATTTAGAAATATCTTCATATTGACCTCATATTTGGCCCTGTTACAAATCATGCATTCATTTATTATCTTCCACTTGATCCTCTACTTGGGTCGAAGGAGGTTTCCCCATGCCCATGCCAATCTATCGCTGGGCACACTCACTTATACAGCTACACACACACAAACGCACTCTATATGAGGAAATTTAGAGCGTTCAATATACAGTACCTTGAATCCATGTTTTTGGACTGTGGGGAAAACTGGAGAACCCGGAGAAAACCATCCAGATTGGGATTCAAACCTGAATCCAGAGCGCTGAAAGGCGAATGTGATAACCACTAAGCCACCATGCCGCCCTGTTACAATTTAGTGAGGTCTATTTAGTATCATTCTATTTGAACCACTAATCTTAATAATAAATGTATGGTATTTCTATATTATGTAGCATTTATTTAAAATTAGCTGTATATGCTTTTTTAATAACCTGAGGGGACATGACAAAACTCATTTTTACGCTTCATCAAAATATCATTGTGTAAATTGATCAGTAAACAGATCTGATCTATAATCTTGGATGTTGGAGCAAATTTAAAATTTTATTCTAAACAGTTGCTCTAGTTGACATTGCATCCAGAGGAAGCATTTGGCACAAAAAAATCTAAATTATCGGTAATGAAACTGGCATGTTTTGGAAATATGGAGCCTTGTCTCGGGTTTATTAAAAATGAATTAGATGGCACCTGAGTCAGATTAGACGGCACCTGATTTTCTTCAGGCATTAACCAGCACCACTGCCGCAGAGTGTAGCTATGACTGCTGAACCAAACTAGAGTGTTTCCTGTAGATGTGTGCAAGTGAATTTAAAATGGTACAACAAGCACAGATGGGTGAAAATCACCTAAAAATCCAGTGCAGTTGACATGAACGAATTTGCAAAATTTAAATAAATTTTTTAACCACATCCTAATGTGGTTAAAATAGATCTGTTTAGGTAAAATCTTATTTACAGGTGATTTTTTATCCCAAATATCTTTGTATATGAATTGGATTTGTTGTGAACTAGAAAATCAGTAATAAGATATATTAATAGTAACAAGAATATTATTTCAGAATATAATTTCAGGCGTTCACCCAATATCTGCCAAAATCACATCCAGCAACATTAATTTCTGGAACATCATGTGCATGAATGTGTATATTTCCACAATGGACTGATGACCTAGGTATTTGGGGCATCACCCTTTGTCCAGTAGACTACAGCACATCTCGTGACCCTGATTAGTGAAAGTGGATTAGAAAATAATAAGTGGACATTACTTGTCCTTACAGCATATTGCCAATGATTTATTAATATATTATATACTTATATCCCATACTGTGTTATATTTTGCAATCTAATCAAAGCTAATCTAAACTATTTTAAGGAAGTGTTTTAGCAAGGACTGCTAATATCAAAAAAATGTATCATATACTAATTAAGTATTTTAACACAGAGATTTTTTGCGATATTACAACGCAATGTAAGACAGAACAAAGCAAAGGAAAGGTTACGTTAACAGTTAGCATACAGACATTATTCTGTCTAAGAGAACCACAAGTGTCAGCTTTAAACAATGATTCACTGATTGAAATCAGTGTTGAATTGAGATGCCTAATGTTTTGTGTGTGTTTTTCCATGAAGCTAGATGACAATGAGTGTGACACGACATGATAAACGTCTAAATGATAAACGATTAGCGCTAAAAACAAGTACAAACAAGGACAAACCAGGACATCTGATCAGCATACAGTGCTATCATACTGCTAATTTCTTTAAAGAAAATGACCGTGTGAACATATTTAATATTTCTTAAGATAGCACTTGGTTAGTAGTCTCGCTAATTAGC
This sequence comes from Corydoras sp. C115, assembly GCA_019802505.1. NCBI lineage: Eukaryota > Metazoa > Chordata > Actinopteri > Siluriformes > Callichthyidae > Corydoras > Corydoras sp. C115. Next base: position 834,289 of record JAFMOC010000021.1, on the reverse strand, counting down.
CTTCCACCAAGTCAAAACACATAAAAATCTGTTCTCTAATAATCCCGGCCTCAGCTGTGACTGCTATATAATTTTTAGGCTGAAACAAAACCATAGCCATCTTCTGCTGATAATCAGAATGCTTCACATGAATGGTTTTAACCGTTAAAAATCAGTTTACTAGCTAAAGCCATGTTAAAGTATTTATTTCGTCCATCATGGATCACTTCACACAGTATGACATAAATGTAATTACTATAAAAGACAGTCTGGATGAAAGCCTCCAGTTATCGTCTAGCTATGAAAACTGAGCTTTCATCAGGGTTTGTGTCTCAACTTGTATGAAGGCAGCGTTTTATGTGCTTCTTGTTCTAGCACAGCAAAAGCATTTTCTCTATACATAGCGAGAAGAGGGGAAAAAAACAACTCCTATACCAGCAAGTTTTAGTTTTTCATACAGGGCCTCAGAAGCTGTAAATATACACAAGCTGTCATGAATGACTTTCATGTGGCACAGAATAGAACAAGGGCCTGGACCGGTTCACTTGGTGTTTAGGTTAAACCTGCTGCAGATTGACATTATAGCCCAAAGTATGCAAAACACAACCCTCGGTGACTGACAGATCCCGAACGAATTCGTCTGCTAATCCTGACTGACAGACGTGTGGTCATAAAACTTTTATCTTTCCCAAAAATCTCTCTCGTCATCATTTCTACTTCTTTCTCATAAAATTCCAGTATAAAAGGCCTGATGCTGTTAGATGGCAGTTGCAATAATTTGACTAAAATTCATGCTTACAAACAGAGCAGGTTCTTAGCAACTGCCCTCTGACATCATTTTTTTTTTGCTCAGCGATTGTATTAGATAGTTCACTTCCTCTTTTCTCACTATAGATAATACATTTGTATTCTTTTACAAGCACAGCACTTCTCTTTCAGCCTGTGTCTTCTTCCCTAACCAACTGCGTCTCTAGTCACAACAGTTGAGTACTTCTGCCATCATGGTTTATGCAGGACGCTATGTGCCGTCCATGGCGTTTTCTGCCTTTTTGGTTTTTGATATCAAACAGGCAGACAAGCCAGCTGTTCCTCCGCTGACACATAAATCGATATATTTATTTGTCAGCAAACATTTCTGGCTGCAAAGTCAATGCTATCACTTCACAAGCAGCCTCTTTTCTTCTCTTGTTCCTCTCGATTAACACATCTGGCGCAGACGCTTGGAGCCACTTCATACCAGTGTATGATCATTATTCATTATTGGATTAAAAGTACCCGATGGCATCAGTGACTTGACAAGCCTTTAATCTCGCACTACCCTGATTCATCTTGCTCCTTTTCTTTTTTCTAATTCTGTTCTCAAGGCAAACAGAAGTAGACGTCTGCCAAACAAGGCCTCTGTTGGTGTAAACAGTAAGGGTTTAGTGAGGAGTGAGGAGTGTATTTATGTGTGTGCGACTGAGTGGTTACACTGACAGAGTAAAGCTTTAAAAGGCTTTAACTTGTATTTTCTTATCGTGATAAGGTAGCAATCAGTGATCTTCAATGACATTAACACCCCCCCAGTTATTCAGTACTTAAATCTACCGTATGCAACCGAACCATATTACTCTAGCTGCTGTTCCATCCATTTGTTTACAGGGCCTTATGGCATTATGGCATTGTCTTTCTACTTCCTAACGACCCCTTTTGCCTGGCTTTCTCACACTCTCTCTTGCTTTCTCTCCATGTGCTCTTGTTAAGTATCAGGCAGGTGGCCAGGCAGGAAATTACACATGCAGAGGCATCTTAAGTTGTGCAACCTCCTGTGGGTGTGCAGTGAAGCAGCCTCTGTCTGCCTGTTTATGAATTCCCCTATGCATAGAATAGACAAAGTTAGTGAAGTCGACCGGCTCATAAACATTTCGGGAAGAGTCGATAGAATTCATAGTGCTATCAGATCACCAGATGAAACGTATTGTTGTAGCTTCATAATACAAAAAAAAAAACTTGTGGTAGCGGGATGCATCGGTTATGTTTCCGTGTAAGTGGTCGACGGCATCTTGTTCTTTCTTGTTGTCTCTCTTTTCTAAGGGAACGCTACTGAGATCAAAGTTTTACATATAAGCTGATACACAGCAGTCCATTATTACCAACATCCTCATAATCATTGATCTGTGAGCAATAGTGTGGGAGGCAATGTTTATGTAGCACAGACATGTTTAGAATCAGATCTGAGATCAGTCTTAAATTCATTTAATGTCTTGAATAGGTTTTGGCTGTTGGGACTGTGTTTTGAGCTGGTTCTACTTTTTAATTAAATGAAAAATAGGGTACTTTTCACAGTATTACAAAACAGAAAAATACCACCAAAAAAAAAAAAACATTTATAAGATTGACACTAAAGAATTGGGATCGGCCTAAATGATTTTAATAATTAGAGTAACCGGTTTACAAACTGCTTTTAGAGCAGATTAAACAGAGGTCTAGTGTTATAACATCAACCACTGGAATGTTTTAATGAAACAATAACATATTGTTTCTTCCTTATCCTCAGTATAAGTGTGTTACTGTTCATATAAGTCAAGTTAACAGAAATTATTTAGATTACATAAATGTCAAGTCAAAGAGTACTTAACTTAAATAACACATTTCTTGGTATTTGTTCATTAATGCAATAACAAGGTAACACTTGATTTCATATTATTAAGCTAAGGGTTGAGGGTTCGTGTACAATTTGGCCTGTTCTTTATTTAGTTGGGTTTCACTGTAAAAGAGAGAGATGCAATCTGATTGGCTGACTCGATGATGTGAGCGCTTTCACATTAAAAATAAAATAAGAATTAAGACGAAATACTTTTTTTTCCTTTTAAAGCCCATTCACATGGGTGTTTTTATTCACATTCGCATATAGACCTATTTTTTTATAATTATCAGTATTATTACTTTATTTTTACATATTTATCAAAAAAAAAGCAGAGCTGAATAACATTTCAGTATTATTTTTATTGGCAAAGCGCTTCATCTGAGTGTGAACTAAACAGTGCAGTAATTATTTCGTGGCTCTGCTGTAGCGGTGGTTATTATGAGCAATTTCAGCTAATGGACTGGGAGGGGTCGGTCAGATCTTTTATAGAGAGTTCTGTGTTATTTGTTCCATCATGGTTGACACAGGGGCCGGCAGACCACCAGAGTTAGGGGCGCACCACGTTCATCTTACTGATTAGCTGTGAATACATTAACATGGAGTAGTTAGTGTCAGTCAGTGTGCTAGCATTTGTTTTGGATGATAGATTCACACTTATTCCTGTTTAGAAATGATTTGTTATTCAGCCGTTACTTCAAGAAGTAAATTCATACATTTTATCAAGAACATATACTCTTAAAGAAAAGCATGCAGTTTGCAACATAAGTTGATATGGCTATTAATAGGATTATGAGATTTGTTTCTGTGTGTTTTTATATTTTTAAACATGAATACACACTTTCTCCAGTCAGTACATCAAATGGTGGGTGTTTCGACATCGTCATGTCTCATTACATTAAAGCCCATCAGACCAGCGTGTTCAAGTGCTCCAGGTTGAAATGATCAATTCATGCCACGTTTGTTTTCAAAAATATCAGATGTGGAGTGAAATGGAATGGTTTCCAGCGAGACCCAGGTCTGGCATGTGTATTAACGGCATATTACGTTAAGGAGATGGAAAACACACTGTCTTATGAAAAGGTTCTGTATTTTCCAAGCTTCTCCCCAAATCTGTGTGTTTTGACTGCCATGTCGACGGCTGGAAAAGAGCTATTGTCTCATTGAGAACTGCAATAAAGTGACTTCAAAGTGCTACCTACATGTTTGCTAGTTTTTAAGAGAGGATGGTAAATGACGTAGATACTCTTCAGAAGAAGTCAGCAACTTCTGTTTACCATTTCCTACTTCTTAGACTTCTAAGTAATTATATATATATATATATATATATATATATATATATATATGTTGAATCAAGTACCAAAGAAGGTCTGACTGTGACTGTGTAAGGTGTTCAATGGGATTTATGTTCACAGCAAACGCTTTTGTACACCTTTTGCTTGTAAACGCTTTTGATATTGAAAATCATTCCCCCAAACTGTTGTAAATTTATTTTCAGGCTGATTGCACAGCCCAAAGCCTGAAAACCAGGAGTATCCACATACTTCTGACTTGGCAGGATGGCATAGACAGCACAATTTGCAGCCCGGTCTGGCACACACCAGCGAGATAGACCTCCATGGGTAGCAGTGCTGACAATCATTATTGCTATTAATGGTGAACTGTTTACATTGTGGTTTGTGTGTGGAGCCACTCTAATTACCAGAGCCAGGATCGAGCATTAGGAGCGAAGTTGGGAAGCACCTCCAGGCTTTGAATGTTCAGTGCGTGTCTCGACAGGTAGGCCCCCGCAATCAAACACGCCATTCGCAGTGAGCCGTTCAGACAAAGGCCGACGGGGTCTATTGAAAATAAACCTATTTCTGGTCGACTCGCACGAGAACTAATCCCGTTGCGCTTTCCCTAAGCATATTTCCAATTGTAAAGCGAACTTAAGATGTTACTGTTGCTGTTGGCCGAGAGGAAGGCGTGGGCCTCGTATGAGCGACAGCAGCCTGACAGCTTGGACTGACTTATACAGTTGGGTAAAATCTGCCGGTATTTTTTTCCTGCGCACAGCTCCAGTGTACGAACCCCCCTGCCGCGAAAGTCGCCGATTCAGTCAGCACAATGTGAGAACGGAACAGCGCGTTCCTATTACCGTAACCGTTTTCCTGCACAGACATGTTTAAAGAGATTTCAGGGACTGTTGGAAGTAATCTGAACAAAGGCTTCCAATTCTGGGTGCATTCATCTTTATTTGGGGTGCTTAGCCAATTTTATAGCGGTACTGCTCTGTACAGAAATGTGCAAGGTAAGACTAATCTGTCTCATTTTTAATGGCGTGGATCTTCTCCCTTGGTCTGGACTATGTGTGACTTCTTGATTGAATCAGGGCCGGTTGTTGGGTAACAGTTCGCTTGTTTTTGTTGTGAAGTTGCATCGCGTCTGGTTGCTGAAGCCAGCCTGTTGATTTATAAAGCTATGGTAGTATTTGTGCCCTTTCTTGGCACGCTTTGCTTCCTGAATCCTGGAACACGCAGACCACACAAGCGACTGGCCAAGCTCCAGCGCCGCTTTGGCTGCCTTGTTCTCTCTTTTCTCTTCTGGGTCTCTCGCTCTTACTCGCTCTCTCTCACCCCCTCCCACCCACTGCCCTCCTCTCTGATCCTGCGAGCAGACAGGCGTTTGGCCTTGTCCCGTCTTTTCGCCTGCTATTTTTTCCCCCGTTTGCTAATTTCACAGGCTCCTCGCACGGAGCTGCCATATGAAATAATCCATTGTTTCAGTCTTCAGAGGAGTCGGTCCTCCCTACAGCACAGCAATTAAAGAAATGAAATCTAGACGGATGTATGTTTCCCTTTCGTCTTCCATCCGTTTTATTCCCTGTGTCGCCACTGGATGATTGATGCACCCTGACGGCTCGGGCCTGATATTTGATGTCGTGTGTGAGCCGGTGTTTAACGAGTGAGGGGTGTTTTTGCAGGTTCTAATGCTATCAGATGGCAATTTTGCATGCAGAAAGGGAGCCCTGCCAGAAACGCAGCCGCACAGTATTTATACGCTCGTATTATTTACCGTCTGTGCCGTTTTCTTCTCCTTTAATAGCCAGCTTTCACAGTTTTCTAGTGCCAGGTATTGCAGCCTGTGTGTGTTTTGACTGAACGTTCTGGAACTTCGCTTGTTCTTTTTTGGTTTCTAGTCAGACGAGCAGAGTTTGGAAAACTTGGACACATATTGGTTGGATGATCTGTGGTCCTTAATTGCTGGTGTCTTCACTTCTGACTCTCGGTCTAAAGACTGGTCCTCTGGATTTAAAAAGCGTAACGTTTAACTTCTCACAGCGGACGTGAGGCTTGTGGAATTTCCTTTGTTATAGCTGAATCATTCACATGAATGCTATTTCTCTCCAGCCCTGGGGTTATTTAGCCTGACTTATAGTCTTTGTCATTTTCCCCTTCTGCATTGCCTTGGTTTATAGCCAGCACCCTTTACAGCCTAATTAAGCCCAAAGTATTTCCACATAATTTATCTCTAAAGCTGGTACAATTGAATACTGTAGGCCCATATCCTCCAGTATGAACCTTATTGTACAGATGTTTACAAGGGAGCCCTTTGATGTGAATCGATGGCTATTCTATGCCCATTTTTAAACTGATTTTGAGGATAGTTTGGAAAACAGCAGTGGATTTACATGGCACATTTGGCGTCTTCGTACGGTTACATTAGGAGCTGGCTGATGGTGCTGAGGAATAACTGTCCTATTCAGTAATACACAGGCAGGTTTGTCTGATGCACCCAGTGATATTTATGGAACAAGAAGCATGACACCCTCAGTGATTTTATGCCTCTAATAAAATTCAGTATGGCGAGTATATTGGCAGATACTATTTCACGGCGCATGTAAGTCCTTGTGTCGTTTGCGACGGGTTCGGTTCAGTGGACACAGAGATGTATTCATTCACCAAATCAGCCTGGTTAAATGAAATTAAACCAGTTCCCCTCCTTCAGCAGTGGCGGCATAGTTCTCGTGTTTCGCGAATGCTCTATGGGATTACTCGCGCTCGGGGTCTCTACGTGCAGCAGACGTTAAACTCCGAATGATGACTCGCTCTCTCTTTCTAACACACACACACACACACATACACAAAATGCTGTTTGCTCTGTTGGCTCCTGAGCACAATCAGGTTTTGCAGGGTTGGTGGTAGCGAACAGTGGCCTTTGCCAGCTGGCGAGTTGCCAGGCTCTGGCAGGAGTTTCTCTTTTCTTCTGCTTGATATTTACTTTAGAACCATTCAGTCGAGCTGAGCAGGGCCAGACAGACAGGCACATTCTGACTCAACAGAAAAAGAAAAGTCTTTACAATGCTCTCTTTAAGTTGTATTCTTTGCCATTATTGACAAAAAGGTTGGGCTGAGATGGCCTTTGTGTGCTTTTTTTTAACCAAGAGGACCTGCATGTTTTATCAATGTGTGCACAGCATGGGCCAAGAAGAAGCGTTCATGACGGGTCTGGTTCTCATTATAAGATCCATGACTTGCGATGCAGAGGTCATTTTCCTCTCCTGACACACGCATGTACTCACATTTCTGATAATCGGAAAATGTAGCCACTGAGCGATTTAACCATGAGTGTTCTGGTGGATAGCTGACGTCGTGCTAAGCCACAAAAATGCAGCCATTAAATCATTTTCCAGCGATGGTGATTCGTTCCATGTTCTTGTGCGATACACATTTGGCAAGCTTGGCGTCTTGTCCGAGCCCACTCCCAAATATCCCACTCTGATCGGGATACCTATCGTTTGGCTCTTTCACGCTAACATTTCGTTCATTTTTCAGGACACAGGCAGAAGATCGAGGACACTCCTAAGCCGGGGCTGTTCTCGGAGCGTCTGAGCGAGCTGGAACGTCTGCGCCACAGCACCATGAGGGTCGGCGTACCTACACAGAGCCCCCGGCCATCTCTCAACACCACAGCAAACTCGTTCAGCCCACCGGGACAGACGCAGATCTCAGGTAGGGTTCTCACATAACTGTTCTTTCAGCTCCACGTCACCTTACATATACAGGTTTGAGCGATGAATGGCGGCCTGTTTCTTTGTTTAGTTTGCTGTCTGGGTTGAGGATGATCTGATATACAATGAGCTAAAAGAAAAGACTTTTATATAGTTATATATTCAGAAATTGAATGACTGAACTTTTCAAACTTTGCGGGGACTAAAAATGGATTTCTGAAACGACTATTAAATTATTAAGGCTGTACTTTACAACTTTGTCACTGGGGCAGCACCCTTCATGGTACCTTGATATACTGTTTGGGAAATAAACAAGCACCTTTCACTTATTAACTCTAGGGGTACAGATCAGTGCAGATTGTGCTATTTAGGGACAGCAATTGATCCCTATTGTACCTAATTACCTAATATTAATTTATGCCCCCATCCCCCATCTTTAAATTTTTTGGACTTTCAGAGTAAATGCGACAGAAACCGATTTAAATTTTTCTTTTGCTGATACATCGACAAGCCACGTTTCATATTTCTATTTACACTCTCTATCATTTTATCTTTTCCCCACTGATGGCTCTGGAATGGTTTTAAATGACAATATCACCTTAATTTGATTACATCTGTCAAAATATTTAATTTCGACTTCCTTTACTTATTTGGCACTTCATAACAGTGCATGGCTCTGCTTCGCTCTGTGCTCTTTAGACGTTGAGCTAAATGCAAATGTTTGCCGTTTGCTTGGACTTCCTCCAGTCTGTGCAGACGGCGTGTTTACCAGATAAATGTGGAAGGCAAACAGGAACTCATTCCTGCTTGAATCTTCATATTGTAACCATTCGTTACACCAGCAGGAGAATCACATTCCATGTGGACCGAATGTTTCCATCAATTTCTGTTCTCTTATTCTTGAAATGGTGTAATTTGTAAAATCATAGACAGCTGCAGATGCCCCACCTCCAAACCATAGCACTCCAATCCTATGACTGATAGCCGTACTATGAGTGATTATTGAATAGAGTTGGAGAATTGGAGAGGTGAGCTGCTTAGTAAAATTCCCCAGAATAACTGTTTCTATGGTTTCCTGGTGAACCGCCCTGCCCTATCTCTCCTATGGACTGTCCCCTCTTTCCTAACCCCTTGTAAACGTCTCCCACAGATTCTTCTTGTCCTTGTCTTTATGTTTATGTATCTGCTTGTGTGCTAACAGGTGTGTTTTTCAGGCCCCCAAACTGTGTTTATTGAAGCATAGTCTGGGAGCAGGTTTTTTAATCACCTATTCTCCAAGCGTATCACATATCCTACCCACTTCTCTGCATGTCTTTGATATGTGGTAATATTGACACTAAAGTCTCCTTGTAATCCTTGTAGTAGATGTACTGACTGACCGACCAACAGATAAACAGACAGATATATATCTATATACTAGCCACTTGGTTTGCCTGAGTCAGAATGCACCAGGCTGTTAGAGGGACTGGAAAGTGGCACACTGATTGGTTTATTGCACGTGAAGCACAAAACTCCCATGAATTATGTCATCATGATAGCAAAGGCACACTGACACGCCTTAAATCAAGCTGTGGGGTGTGTGGTTGCTGGTACACAAAAGATCACTAAACTAAAGACTTTTTAGCCACTTGGTTGGTTGTTATAAAGAGAATATATACCTCCATACAAACCTACACAGGCTTAAAGAGTAAGGATTTTAAATGTTGTGGTAATTGAAGCAATGTTATGGTTTTGTATAAGGAACACACTTATACACACACACATACACGTGTGTGTATATAAAGATAGGTAGAGCATAAGCGTTACACATACACAAAATAATTATTCTCTCTCTCTCACACACTATATATATATATATATATATATATATATATATATATATATATATATATATATATATATATATATTCTGCCCTCTGATGTATGTTTGATTTTATACCATCCACTTAAAACACGTCAACAACATCTACACTCGCTTACTGTGAAATTTCAGACCTTAAGCTGCTTTATTCACACATGAGCACAAATTAAATGTTAGCTCGTTTTAAACTGGCTGGACTACCATCTGTAACAACAGATCCACACTTAGAGCTCCTTTGGGTAATGAGCAGAACCTTTCAGGACTGCAGTAAATGTGTGTATTATACGTGTGGCAGCATAAACCCTTGTCTGTTGTAGCACTCTGACATCCAAACCAACATATATTTATACATCCATCCGTTGCAGACCCACGGCAGACACAGTCATCTCCGCCATGGTCATACGAGCAGCCGTACACACCATACCTGAGCCAGATGACTTCCCCCTCCATCCACTCCACCACTCCTCTGTCTTCTACAAGAGCCACGGGTCTGCCCGCCATCAGCGATGTGCCCAGACGCCTCTCAGGTACGGAATACATCCACGCCACTGTGGCACAACACAAGTCATGTTACACATTACCTACACATTATTTGAAACGATGCAAGAGATACAAAGAGACAAAAAAGTCGAAACAACAAGGCTCTGGCTTGTTTGTATCTTTTCGTGTCATCTTTGCTCATCTAAGAGCTCTATTTACATTTAAATGGTCCCATTATGTGCTTTATTTTTGTCAAAGGAGTCTTCTCTCTGCAAATCAAAGCAGCTTTTTAGTCTCCTGGCTTTTTTCCTTTTGCTTTTTAGGCATTTATTGCATGTTAAGCTTGCCTGCAGGCGAATCTCCTTAGAGCAATGACACCTTTAAAACAGAGAGAATGAAAGATCGCTGTATGTTCCAGCCCCTTCGTTTGAGTCTCTGAACTTGAAAAGCACCTAACAAAGAATTGCTCACACACCAGCACTACAATGGGTCGATTCCATAGAAAGAAAATAAAAGTTGTAGTTTCAGCCATAATTAATTAAAAAGGAACTTTTTGAAAATTGAACATTTTCTCCACCCTGCCAGAAACAAACGGCACACAAGTTCTCTCTTTAATACACCTGTTTGACTGTTTGCCAGGTCGTTTTTGAACTTCTCTGCCCTCAGGCTGCTCAGCCTAACTGTGTTCTTTGAGCGCCAGGCAAACGTGAAAGTTTAAATGACTCGGCGGGGCTGTTCATTGCCTGCTCTTTTTTTTTTTCAACTCTGGCCAGCTGCCTTGTTGGGTTTGATTAGGTTTGATTTCACCCCCTCTTTCATCTTAGCGACGTCAGCCTTTGTTCTTTCCTCAAAGAGACACACGCACCTCTTGGTCCTAATGCCCTCTATTCTTTCTTTGATAGGCTGTGAACAGCCCCCATGTTTTTTCGAGAGGGGATGTCCCATCACAGCTTGTTTGGAGCAGCTGCAGTACTGTCCCATCCTGCCTTTCTATTCTCCACCTCTGGCTCATATTACACTTCATACTTTCACAAAAACAAATTTTTAGTTCTGGCAAACTGGTTAATAAGAGGGGCTTACATTCATGTAAAGGAAGGTTGGTTTGTGTTAATGGAATTAACAGACATTCATTAAATAGAATTGGCCACTTTAAAGGTTAAATTCTCCGCATGGTTGATCGGTGTATATAAACAAACGCGCTCTAATGTCTTCCGTGTGGTGATAAGAGATTTTCTATAATCCTGTTCGTGTTGGATGTCTGATTCCATGACAAACCATGACAGGGGCTGGATTAGATGGTGTTGTTCATTGTGTTTTTTTACTGTTAGCTAGCTTCTAAGCAGACAACATAAACAGGTTTGCATTTATGCAACTGCAGTTATGACTAACTCTTAGAGTACAGAACATACTTTTATAGGACTTCATATGACCGTGAAGTGAATTAATTAAGATGAAAAACCAGAATATAATGAGGCCATAAATTTTAAAATAATCCTTTTATTTAAAGTTGTCAACCTGCATGTGTCTAGTAATTAACATTATTATCATTCCATATAATTAGTGTCCTCTGTGTGGTACCTGATCTTGTATACACAGACATTTCTCACATGAGAATTGTTAGCGCAGAACGTTGCTGATAAATATATTGTTGTATATTTTGAAACACGTTTTAAACGCACTGCACATGACACTCATGTCTGTTTTTTTGCGTTGTGTAATCCATAATTCTAAATTAAAGAAACTAGTTGTTTAACTCCTGCCTCTGTCCTCTATCCATAAAGTAGTCAGTAAAATTGTACGCCAATATAAGACATATGAAAACTGATTTTATTCAGTGTTTAAATTTTTTGCTTGGTAAGAAAAGAACATAACTTAAATATTATGTTTCTTTCTTACTATTAGCAAAGATTGAAGACAAACATCACATCTTAAGGTTTTAAACCTGAGACAATGCACTATTGTAAAAAGCTTCACGTAAATAAATAAACTCGAAACCCTAATTTTCTTTCAATTGCAATGTTTATGTTTACAAGTTTGTGTTCCACCCCAAAATTATCATTCCTGAACTGTTTAGAACCAAACAATGAAAGAAAAAGACCAAACTGGGGTTTTATTGATGCCGTTCTATCTAAACACAAAGATTCAAATGACTAAAATATGTGAACAGTCAACACAGTTATTTTAACAAGCGTGCTAATAGACTTTGTGAGGGACATCATGATGAGCCTACATTATATGGACAAAAGTACAGGGACACCTATATATTACATCTATTACTTTTAATTAGATTTCGACTCGAGGTGAAATTTACAGCAATAATAGCTTCCACTTTTCTGGGAAACCTTTCTTAAATTTTTTTTGACATGTACCCATGGGAATTTTCCCCATTTATCCCGAAAAGCATTTGTAAGGTCAGACTCATGTTGAATAAGAGAGCCTCTTTTCTCAATCATTATACTGATTCATTCCAAAGGTATTATATGGGGTCAGAGTCAGAGCTTTGTGTGGGCCGGTCAAGTACTCCCACACTATCCAAAAAAACTCATCCAACTTCTATGGAAGTGACTTTGTCATAGTAGCATAGACATGTTAAAACACACGAGATCCTTCCTCAAACTGAGAAGCATACAATTGTCCAAAATGCATTTATTCGATACTTAAGTGAATAAAACCCCTGAATTCAATAATTAAGAGGTTGGTCCAGTATTTTTGGCCTGATTGTGTAGTTAGCTTTCCAACATCACTCCTTTAACTATTGTTAAACTAAGCTATTAACCATTGTTAAAGGTGATGTCGAAGACCACACAATTATGTAATATTTACCTGAACTAGAGTTTTGGGACCCGTGGGATCCATTATGTGGGTGTGGGGATAAAAGTACAAAGTAAAAAATTTAATAGTGTAGTGAAACTGTCCTGTCAGTCTTAAGCAATTCATTTTTCTCCCACAAGAGGGGGTTATTTTTGATTAGTCTCACTGACTACAATGTGTCAGATATAAACCACAAAGTTCTGTGATATGCTTACAAAAATACACACAGCTGGAATAGCTCTTTGATCTTTGTAATAACATTTCCGATATGCAGAATGGTAGATATGTAATTTTACCTTGTCTATGAAGTTTTCTGAATAGTTGTGATGAAGTTGGTCAGGGGCCCGTAGGTTGGTTAGGTGGCATGAAGGGTCAAGGGTTGCACAAATTTGAAGTAGAAACACAGAAGTGGGCATTTGTCCAAATGTGATAATTAGAGGATGACAGGAAGCATTACTGCAAAAAAGCATTATTTCAAACAGAAAATATATTTTTTATTAACAAGTAAGCATTATAACCTTTTTTTGCAACATTATAAATTATACATTTTCTTGTTTTGTTCCTAACATAATAGTAATGTAGTTTGGTTCTCCTATACAAGTTAAAAGTCATATTGATAAAGTGATCTATTTTGCCTACTGTGCATACACATTTAGCCTATCCATGCAATGAAATACATAATAATTAAGTAACACACATCGAGCAGCCTTGTAAACTTTTGGGTTAAATTGGGGTTAGGTGCCGAGGTTAGGTGACTTCAGCCCAGGTGTGACCGAGAATCAAACCAGGGACAAATCACTGACTACCACATTAGCTTTAAAAATGCATTTCACACTTGTCTTTATTAATAACTAGTTGTAGTGCATTGTAACAAAGAATAGGACCCTTAAACATGTGTCCATTACCGGTAACAACTGAGCTCCTACGTCACTGAACACAACAGTTATTGTCTGGCTGCATAATTTCATTTCTTCATCCAAACAAGAACACAACTGTTTAAATACTTCTTCCCATAAGTACTTAAGCTTTTTTAAAAAAAATAAATATGTAATTGGTTTTGCTCTGTTGGTTCCTCTTTATGTTCCATTGCTCTCAGTCTAGTATTTCCTCTTAGATCTGATAACGTGAGCACCCGATGTGTGCTTAATTGGCCACACGTGTTCTCTTGAGTGTGCTGATCTATCACTCAGAGGCAAGCTCGAGAGCAGACAGCACACACACACACACTCAGTCACGCACACGTACACGTATTGTACACACATTTCGAACAATAGGAGATTCAGCAGTACTGAAACGTCCAGCACGAAGGCTTAGTGAGTGCAGGAATGGGGTACTGATAAGAAATAAAAGAGCGGCTAGTAAATAGAGGAAGCCGTTTGGAGAGTGTACGCTCGACTTGAGGGAGGGTTTTCTATGGTATGGGGCAGAGCTGGGTGATGAGAAGGAAGCAGCTTAAGGAAGTGCTCTTTTGCATCTGCACACTTTTGGCCCATCAGTGTAGTAGTAGCCACAGCCCATTAGTGGTTTATAATTTTTAGAAAAGCTAAACAAGGGTCTGAGAGAGCAAATCTGCCTCTTCTTTCTGGCTAATCGCTGACGTGAGACCACATCTGACGCCGCTCATTATGCATCCCATGGAAACTGTTTTCCCCTCAAACTGCTTCCATATGTGCCACCACTTTATCCAGCATATACTCCTCTTTGATATAGTTGCAAATACATATGTGTGTGTGTGTATATATATTATATATATATATATATATATATATATATATATATATATATATATATATATATATATATATATATATACACACACATACATATTACACATTACATACATATTTGTGTGTGTGTGTGGTGTGTGTGTGTGTGAGTGGATATAGAGACAGTGTTAATAACCTTTCACGGAAACAATAAGAGGCATGATGATCACTCCGATCCACAATGGTGAAACAACAAATTGGTGTTAATGAGTTTGTTTTTGTTATTTTAGCTAGACAGTGGTAACAGCAGGCGCTTGAGGGCAGTACTTTGTGTAAGAATGCTAAGAGGGCGAAGAGTGATTATCTGTACAGGTTCTTCAACTTCCGTTCCTACTGGCAAGCTGTGAAAAGGGCTGATTAAAATCCTCACAGGAAGCAGCTTCATTACCGGGCTTGCTTTGTTATTTAAACGCAGCGCTTGTCACTTAAAGACACAGTGTTTGCTTTGGAGGATACAAGTGAGCACAGGCTTTCCGAAATGTGCATCGCTGCTCCCGTTTGAATGAGGGCTGACAGTTTTATGCCTTCGTAAATTTGAACAATCATCCGAGGCAGTTTGAATGCTGGCCAGGCTCCGAACATTTGGCGCGGTTTGGACATTAAACTTCAGTTATTATCACTTTGTAAATGATGAATCAGGCTAATGTGGGCCGCCGTCATCCAACCCACGCTGTTCGTGCAGTCATCTAATGTGTTTATTTTTGTTTTGGGATGAAGTGCAAGTTCCACATTTTTGGTTGGTTGTGTCATAGCAGGTAGACCTGAAATCAACACGCTTATTACATGGCTTTGCTGAAAGCTCAATTTTGTTTGGCCATTTGTGGCATTAAGTAGTCATTTCTGTATAACGTGTTGCAGAGGAGGTTTTACTATGACAATATGGAGATTAATATTCATTCATTTATTCATTCATTATCTTCTGCTGAATCCTGTACTAGGGTTGTGGAGGGAGGGTTCCCCATGCATGTTTCAGGCACTGGGCAGATACACCCAAAACAGTGCTCCAACTCATTGCTGGGCACACAGTCACACACACTGTATAGGGGCGATTTTGAGCAGACAATTCACCTTGAATCCATTTTAAGCCCTTCATTCACAGCCATTACATATCATTTGGTCATTTAGCAGACGGTTTTGTCCAAAGCGACTTGCGAAGAATGGACGGGGCAGGTTTACAGTGTCATAAGTCTAAAACCCCAAAGAGCAAGCCGAATCGACAGTGGCAAAAAAAAAAAAAATCTATGTTGTTTTTTAGAAAGGAACCTTGGGAGGATCAAGGCTCAGTCGTGGACGTGTTCTCCTTGAGCGGCCAGGCAGCATCAACACAGCCATGTACAGTGTAGTGATCAGGAGTCCATATAGAATAAAATAACTTTTCCCAAACTTTTCACAATTTAGACGCATACATTTACCCAGAAATCATGGCTACATGGTTACATTTTACACCTCTGTCAGTAATGTTGTGATTTGTATTTATACACAGTAGGGTCAGTGACCACTGCTCCCCAATTCACCTGCATCCTTTTCATTCGTATTTTTTCAGGTACGTCCGATCTGAGCCCTTTTGCAGCCGACCCACGCCAGTTCGAGCGTCAGTTTCCCAGCCTATCCTCTCTCACCGAGGCTCGTTTCTCCAGCCCGAGGATGCACTATCCAGCCACCTTCACCTACACACCCACCCCTGTGACCTCCGGCATGTCCCTGGGCATGTCCAGCACCACCCCATACCATACCTACCTGCCTCCTCCATATCCAGGCTCCACCCAGAACCAGAGTGGGCCCTTCCAGACCAGCAGCACACCCTACCTATACTACGGTGCCTCGTCCGGCTCGTACCAATTCTCCATGGTGCCAGGCGGCGACCGCTCACCAACAAGGATGCTGCCTCCTTGCACCAGCGCCTCCACGGGCATCAACCCCAACCTGCCCGCTCAGACTGAGGTCACGGAGGCCGACGGAAGCCACAGCAGCTCACCCACCGCCCTCAACTCCAGCGGGAGGATGGACGAATCTGTGTGGCGGCCATACTAAAGGGATGAAAGGCAGCCTCCCACAGTTCAAAAATAGCACTGCCCACTTCGAACAAAGAGCCAAGAGAGCGAATCTCAGTTATAACTGTTTTGCAGAACTGGTTTCTGAAGCACAAGCATCGGTGAGGAACAATCAATCAACTTCCACTGTGTGACAGCGCAATTTAGTTGTAATATCTTTAATCGCCAGATCGCTCTTCCAGGCATTATAATGAGCTGACACAAGGGATCAGTCACTGAATTTAACTGGAGTGTCGCGGTACTTTTTTTTTTGTTAGGTACACGTCTTTTGACTGAGACTATTTTATTCGAACTCGGTGACATTATGCATTGTTTGTTTTTTAAAAAAACAAACAAACCCTGAACGTCTTTTTTATTTATGAATAAAACGTTATTTTAGACGGTACCGGATTATGTATATGCCCTCGGATTTTCGTAATTTATGTATAAAATTGTAGCAGATATGGTACTGACAAAGAAGCAATATAAGCCATATAAAACCTTAAATTATGCAACGTGGTTAGAGGGTCAAAATTAAAGACGCTTGAATAATATTTCGGGGGTAATTAATAACTTAATTGTATATTTACTCATTAGTTATTTAATTGTTTTAATCGTTATTGTAAGACAACCAAATATCCAATATGTAAACAATGAAGGAACGTTATCAGACTCAGATCAAACGTATTTTTGTGTTGTTGCTTCCTTTTTAGAAAGCAATGTACAGGGGGAAGGGGCACCAACAAAGATACCAAGACCTGAGTGAATTTATTTACACGTACTCCACTCTCAGTACTTTTTCTGGCTATGTTATCTGATGTTTTTGTTACCTTAATTTATTCGTAATGTCTTTCTTTTATTTAATACTTATGAGTGACTTCAGACAAGACCATTCGCATGCAGCCTCACTTATGCCCTTATGTCTCTAGAGCTCATTTCCAGCACACAATCCATCTAAACAATCAGCCTATTGAGTTTTTAAACTGGACCATCAACTGTGATGGGTGAACACTATGCAACACATGTTTTGATTTTGTTTGATCTTTACATCCTAAATGGAAGAATTAGAATCTCGGATGTACGCATGTGATTCATCCGTGCATTAATATAGTTCAAAATATTTTGTTATTATTTAGACATTGAGGGAAACACCAGGACTTCAAATCTAAAACATTCAAACTAATCTAAAACAAATTTTATAAGCAACTTTAGACAATCAGCTACTTGTGATGATATATGCACAATATGGACAAAAGTATTGGGGCACACCTACCGATCATTTCGTTCTTTCAGTCTCAACACAAACTTTGTGTATGCTTCATACTTTGTGAAACAGTTTGAAGAAGGCCCTTCTCTGTTTCCTTAAGATGACTAAATACATAAAACAAGGCATGGTTGGATGGGAAGGAAATTGCATGGCCTTCAATCTAAAAGCTTTGGAATGTACTAGAGTGGGGCAGGACGGTGGTGTAGTGGTTAGCACATTCACCTCTAAACGCTGAGAATCTGGATTTGAATCCTGATCTGAGAGGAGTTTCCATGTTCTTCCTGTGTCCATGTAGGTTTTCTCCGGGTTATCCTGTTTACTTCCCCCAATCTGAAAACATGGATTCAAAGAATTCATGACTGCTCTAAATTGCTGCCCAGCAATGGATTGGCACCCTATTCTAGCCAGTGCCCAAAACGTTCTCCCCTGAATGGGCATAGGGAACAATGCCCCCTGACCATAGTGTAGGATGAGATGAGATGAGGTATAGTAAGAGATTGTAAGCCAGGCCCTCTCATCCAACATCAACTTCACAAATGCTCTTTCAGATAAATGGCTTAAAAGTTTCACAGATTCACACCAAAATCTTGTAGCAAGTTCTCCCAGAAGAGTGGAAGCTGTTATAGCTGTTCAGGGGAAAACCACCTTCAAATGGGATTTCGAAAAAGCTTTATTTATAATGTTCTGCTGCCCCAATACTCATGTCCATATTGTTTTTTGTTGTAATACTATATGCTTTTTCAGCGGAAACTTTATTTATTGCTGGACAGACCAGAATACATCAGAACAATTTTATACCAACTAGAGACCTGAAAACAAAAAAAATCGTACTTGTAATGTAGTTTGTACTACATTTAACCCAGGTCTTTGAATACGTCTGTGTTTTTGGATTCAGACATCATGTGGTACTTAATTGTGTAATTGTTACTTGAGAGGCTGCAGGCAGCACCCTGAAAAACTGATGTCATTTTCTTTGTTTATATCTGGATCAAAGCACTTCACTATTTTTTTTTGTCTTTACTTAATATTTATCAAATTCTAAGGTCTAAATTCTTTTAAAATGAGGGAACATTTAAACATCACATGCACATACAGCTGAGACTAGACTAGACGTCCCGAGCTCCGGTCTGACCGAGCTTACAGCACTATATATTACCTACATGGATGGGATTAAAGAATATGAGGTGAATTTTAGGATGGAAACTTGGCTGGATGTGGGTGATTCTGCAATAATGATACTTCGACCCAAAGTAACAGTTTGTGCTTCCAGCAATTCAGGTTAAGGCCTTGTTTTTCTTTTGTGCTGTTGCCTAGCAGCGGGGAGAATGAATATGTTTATGTTACTACAAGAAGACTTAAAGAATACTTGTGCACTGTTACAGTAATTGAATTATTTCTTAAAACTGCACTGTAGCATTTTAAGAGAAAACCAAAGGATTGACGTGTTCTGTATGAATGATATGTTTTGGTTGAAAGTCATGTGTGTAATTTGGGCAGTTCCAGGGTTTCACATCAAATAGCGGACAAATGTGTGGCTCGAGTCAGAATCTGAAGATTTATGAATGGCCTAGTGAGTAATGTTAATCAGAAGCTGTGGTCTACAAACTTCGCTGCCGGAGCCAACTCTGCGATTTTTCATCTCAGAGTGAAACCCAGCACACTCAGAGTTGACTGATTGGTGACTTTCACAGTTCTGAGGGCTTTGAGGGTCACTTGGGCTTTATGAGAAACCAAATAAGAAATCCTTCCCTCTGACGAAGTGCCCTAGAAAACGAGTCCTACATTCTGGAAGAAGGAGCAAGTTGCAGTCAGTCGGTTCAAAGTGGCTAGTGGAAATCACAAAATATTAGCCCTGGTTTGCTAGAACCGGTTTCCTGTATCAGATATTCTGGAAATTCCTTGCCCTTGCAGTTGCGTATGGAAACCTGCATTGTAGTAAATGTCCTTTTAAGCATTTTATTTGTGAGCAACTGCAGAACCTGTTTACTTTTAGCTTTGCTTTATTTCATGCACGTACTGTACAGATTTTCATGTCTAGCTGATCACTCGCCCAGGTTTTTGCTGTCTAACATCTTTTTGTTTGACTTGTTTTCTTTGTAAGTCATTTCTGCAGGATCGACAAGTCCTGTAAAAATTCTGAGGTTGTTCGACATTTCTAATGATTGTACCATTGGTCTTGAAAAATAAAAAAAAACATTTTGGTAAAATGTCTATGCATATTTTTTTTAAATGAGATGAAATGAGAAAATCCAAATTGAGCTGTAAATTGATTCAGTCTGAAGGTTGTGGATTCAAATTCCAATTCCATTGAAGTTACCAATGTGGGTCATTGAGTAGGGTCCTTAACACTCATTGCTCCAGAGATGCTATATGGCCAAACTCCAGGGATACTTATGACCCCAACCAAGTTGGGATACTTGTAAGTCGCTTTCGATAAAAGCATCTGATAGGGATAGGGATAACAGGGATGAGGTCAGTGCTCTGTAGGAGAATCAGGTTCTTTTACACATCCAACCCACCCGACCATGTCTGTATGGACTGTGGCATCGTACCTTAAATAAACCTTATCTTCATTCAATTTGAGTGTGTTTTAATACATTTGCCCATCTAGTGTGAATTTGGAAATACAATCTTGATTTTAAATTAAGCCAATATTCTTTAAAGGAAACTCAACATAAAAATAATCAATTATTAATATATTTCTGCCCAGCGATGGATTGGCGCCCTGTCCTGGGTGTATCTGCCCAGCGTCCGAGACGTTCTCCCCTGGATGGGCATGGGGAACCCCACCGCGACCCTAATAGAGGATAAAGCGGGAGATAATGAATGAATTAATATATTTCATTAACCAGTTACACTTAATAAGCAGCACAGTGGCTTAGTGTTTAGAGTTTCCATGTTCTTCCTGTGTCTGCATGGGTTTCCTCCAGGTTCTCAGGTTTCCTTCCACAGTCCAAAAATATGGATTCAAGGTCAATTGAATGCACTAAATTACCCCATATAGAGTGTGTTTGTATGCGTGACTGTGTGCCCAGTGATAGATTGGCGCCTGGGTGTATCTGCCCAGCACCCAAAACATTCTCCCCTGAATGAGCATGAGGAACACCCCCACGACCCTAGAGCATCTATCTTATGCTTAGAGGATTAAGCATAAGATAAAGAATAAATGAATAAAGTACAGTTAATTAGGTTGTAAATGGGATGATGGAGTTAAACCCAATGCAAGTGGAATCACAACATGGACAGGTCTCCAGTCTATCACAGGGCAGACAAACAGAAAAACACAACAGGAATTATTCTGTATCACTAGTTCACTTACAACTAGCATGTATTGCATTTAAGAAGAAAACTAATGCAAAATCAACACAGAATGAACCTTGTTTTAAAAAAAAATAGATTTTGTTTTGCTTTGAGGCATTAGTACAAATGACTAAACCATCCCACTACCAATAAAATAAGTTAAAAACAGTCATTTTGAATATTTGTATGTGTACTTAGTGTGATGTTGATGATGAGATGAAAAACTACAGACTTCTGTTAATACTTTGTAAGATTGACTTGTTTGCATCCACATAAAAAAATAATAAAAATGACATTAGCAAAGAACAAACTAAAAACTTGTATTGGCTTTTGACCAAAATCTTTTAAACATATGTGTCGGCTCGGTATTTTTCAGTGGATGTGCAAAACTCACCCTCTATAAAAGTGATCATTCTGCAGGTGCTGCCAGAGAAAAATGAACTTGCTATGAAATGGCCAACAGCGGCAAGAAGCCAACTTGTATCTGCAGTCTACAGAGTGACAGATAGAATAACATACCCTTGAGCAGTAAGAGTTTAGATTTTGCAGGTATTACTGCTTGGAAATCCCCAACATGATCAATGAAAGCAGCTAATTCGGGGTGCACTACATCAAACGCCAGCCTTTAAAGCTGAATCTCATACATCACAGTGACAATACATGACAAAAGCCTAGCCTC
>JAFMOC010000021.1:722500-810000 GCA_019802505.1 Corydoras sp. C115 | reverse complement strand
GATGCTGCGCCCCCCCCCCCCTTTTTTTTTTTTTCTACAACAGGTATTTGTTAAAGAGATGCGTCTTCAGTAGTTTCTTAAAACTGTTTAGTGATTCTGCCTTACGGACAGAGTTGGGAAGATCGTTCCACCATTTTGCAGTGGTGAACGCCACGGAGTGAGAATTAGCTTCTCGGTGAGGTGGAATCGCCAGGCGGCAATCATTACTGGAGCGAAGTGAACGAGTCGGAGTGTATTTTGAAAAGATAGAGGGAAGGTAGGAGGGGGA
The DNA here is from genome assembly GCA_019802505.1 of Corydoras sp. C115. Taxonomy (NCBI): domain Eukaryota; kingdom Metazoa; phylum Chordata; class Actinopteri; order Siluriformes; family Callichthyidae; genus Corydoras; species Corydoras sp. C115. The sequence continues at coordinate 809,732 of JAFMOC010000021.1, read as the reverse complement.
AGATCTAGAAATGGCTCTGTATGCCAGAGTCAGTGACTTGTACTGAATGCGAGCAGCTACAGGGAGCCAATGGAGGGAAGTGAGTAATGGAGTGACATGAGTTCGCTTGGGCTGGTTAAACACGAGTCGGGCTGCAGAGATTTGAATTAGTTGAAGAGGTGATTGTGGAAGCTGGGATACCGGCAAGTAGCGCATTACAATAATCAAGCCGAGATAGGACTAGGGCTTGAACAAACAGTTGGGTAGCATGTTCAGTCAAAAAGGGTCTGATCTTCCTTATGTTGTAAAGAAGGAATTTACAAGAACGGGCGGTTTTGATAACATGATCAGAGAGTTTAAGGTGGGAGTCTATTGTGAAACCAAGGTTCCGAACCGAATCGGTTGGGGAGATTGTGGAGCCATCAATTTGGAAGGTCACATCAATTTGGAAGGTTAATAGCTAATTGTAATGATAGTCGTGCCATTGTTTCATTACACGAATGAGTAGCATCAAAATTACACTTACAGATTTTTACATCTGCTATGTTCTTATCTCATCTCATTATCTTCTGCATAATCCTATACTGGGGATTGCAATGAAGAAGGGCTTTACCATGCCCATCCAGTGTAGAACGTTTCAGATACTGGGCACTCACACAGACACTATATAGGGGCAATTAATTCATTTATACATTATCTCCCGTTTTATGCTCTACTACAGTTGCGGAGAGTTTCCCATGCCCATCCAGGGGAGAACGTTTTGGGTGCGGGGCAGATACACCCAGGACAGGGTGCCAATCTATCACTGGTTGCACTCACTCACACACTCATACACACTACATGGGGCAATTTAGAGCAGGCAATTGACATTGAATCCATGTTTTCGGACTGTGGGAGGAAACAAGAAGAACTCAGAGAAAACCCACGTGGACACAGGGAGAACATGGAAACTCCTCTCAGATCAGGATTCAAATCTGGATGCTCAGCCCTCAGAGGTGGACGTACTAACCACTATGGCACCGTGTCGCCCACCACTACAGCTTACAAACAGGAATCATCAGTATCAGAATTCTTTATTGATATGACAGTTTCTCAAGAGATTTAATGAACAAAAAACTATTTATACTATTATAAATAGCATATAACAATATATCTAACTAATAGTATATAACGACTTATACTAAGAATAGAGTATCAATCAGTGTTTATTAAAGCAAAAGGAAATGCAGTACTAGATAAGATTAAACAGAAAATAATGAAATGAGACTCTAATGTTCATTTAACTTGTTATTAAAATGCACTACGATATTGTATCTCGTCTCATGTTTCTAAATTTACAAACAAAACTTGGCATCCTATTAAATGGTAATAGCTGTTCACATTATTTATTTAAACATGTGGATAAAATCAGTGCAATCCATGAATTTCTGAAAACTTTAAACAGTAAATTTCTCTTTGTAGTTCGGGTCACTTGAGGGACTTTTCACCTAAAGGCATTGTGTCTCTGATCCTCCCACTGGGACACTATAGAAGTAAACGTTCAAGAGGCTTATTGTTCTGAAGAGGTAAATGATGTTACCAATGTGAGTTCATCATCTCAGGCCTGCAAAGGTCACAAAAAAGTCCTCAAGATAAATGGGTTCATGTCTCACAGCTGCCAAGGACTACCACATTTGAACCTGCAGAACTCCTGAGTGTCTCTATCACATCTCCAACATTATTTTAGCAACACTGATTTACGGATCATTTCCCGTATTTCAGTGCGTGAAATACTCAGGCTCCAGTTTCACTGTGTGTTGTGAGGCTTGCTCATATGTCGCACACCTAAATATAGCCCCATCACCACAGAGTCATTTTACAGGCAATCCCATTCTGCCTGTCTCACACTGGCATGATGCCACCAGGAGTGGCCGGACGCCTTGGAGGGACTCCTTGTCCCTGTGCTGCCTGAGCTGTGTACACAGGATTGTGATTTACACCACCAGCCCAGCTGCCAGTGTCAGTGAATTATTTGCTGCCATTGGGAGGGAGATCCGGACAAATGAAGTGTGAAGCTCCCGGGAGCTCGAGGAAGTGGAGGAGGAGGAGAAGAAAGATGAAGGCAGCTCAGGCACTAAATGTGCATGACACAACTGGGGCTAAAATCAAAAATAAACTAGTGTGTGGAAATTGGAGTGCTGATGTGATAAAGAAGTGAATTTGATGTGACGATGCATTAAAGCATAAGTATGGAATAGACTCAGGAATGGATTAGCAAGCAATATTCTGAAATTATTAACAAACTATAATTCCAAGTTGGACAACTAGTTTGTGACACGAGAAAGCTGAAGGCTAAACAAGAACATAGACATTCTAAAGTAGGTAGCACTAACAGGTTATTAGAGTTTGATTCCCATCGCTGGCAGTCAGGGCTGTTTCAGGCCATTTGGGCCCCAGGCAAAAGGCACCACCAACTAAATATTCATTCATTCATTCATTCATTCATTCATTCATTCATTCATTCATTCATTATCCTCCGCTTTATCCTCTATTAGGGTCGCGGTGGGGTTCCCCATGCCCATCCAGGGGAGAATGTCTCGGGCGCTGGGCAGATAGACCCAGGACAGGGCGCCAATCCATCGCTGGGCACACACTCACTCACACAGACACACTCTATATGGGGCAATTTGGAGAATTCAATTGACTTGATCCCGGAGAAAACCCACGCGGACACGGGGAGAACATGGAAACTCCACCCAGATGGGGATTCGAACCGGGAATCCCTAGCGCTGAGAGGCGGACGAGCTAACCACTAAGCCACCATGCCGCCCCAACTAAATATTGCTTATTTAATTTAAGAAAGTTTTAGAAGTTCCCTGTTATGTTTATAGGGAACCCCCCTGCGACCCTAGTAGAGGATTAAGTGGAAGATAATGAATGAATATTTAAATGATGGCTTAGTGGTAAGCATGTTCACCTCTTAGCTCTGAGGAATCCAGATTCAAATTTAATCAGGGTGGAGTTGGGGAGAACATGGAAACTCTCATAGTCCCATAGTCCAAAAACATAGATTCAAGGTAAATTAAATGCTCCAAATTGCCCCATATAGTGTGTGATCGTGTGAGTGAGTGTGCCCAGTGAACCACTGGCACCCTGTCCTGTGTGTATCTGCCCAGTGCCCGAAATGTTCTCCCCTGGAGGGGCATCGGGAAATGAATGGATATTAAAATGCAAAAATGTGAAACAAAACACTTCTACCCTATGCAAAAAACGGCACACATTCTTCTCAAACAACCTATAATGAGTGCAAGTTATGTTGAGGGGGATTTCGATAATTCAAAAGAGCGATTACGCAGTTTTTAGTTGCGGCAGCCTGGGTCCATTTTGTATAATTAATGATAAAATAGTAGTAAAGAAAACTATATTTATTAATTTCATCATGGGTGACATAATGGCGCAATGACCAGAGCTCTGGTCTCCCAGCAACAGGTCCTGGGTTGATTGGAGCAATCAAAGGTTCCTCTGAGTGAGTCTGCATGTCCTCCTCATGCCCATGTGGATGAACTCTGGTTTCCTCCAATACTGGTTTATACAATCCAGGTTTGAATTCCAATCTGGGTGGAGTTTCCATGTTGGGTGGAGTTTCCACATGGGTTTTCTTTGGGTTCTCTGGTTTCCTCCCACAGTCCAAAAACATGGATTCAAGATGAATATAAAATTGCCCCTATATAGTGTGTGTCCCGCAATGGATCTACCCAACAGATCATTCTCACCTGGATGGGCATGGGGAACCCCCCCACTATCCTAATAGAGGATCAAGCAGAAGATAAAGAGATGAGAGGAGTTATGTAGTATAGTGCTGGTTCAGTGGTTAGACCAACTGCTGGACTACTGTTCAAAAGTTCGAAGTTTCACAACTGAGACGCCACTGTTAGGCCTTTAAGCATAAACCACACAACTCTTAATTGTTCAGATTGCATCACTAGCATTACTGTAAGTCAAGCTGAACAGGATGTCTGCTAAATGTTGTAAACTTTAACGTATAAAACTCAGTCTTTTTTATAAGCTTCAGAATAATGAATTACACACACATCGAGATTTCAGCTCAAAGACACAGAACATGTTGATAAATCCTATTTTTTGTTCGTACTGTGACTTTAGATTAAAATATTTTTGATTGACTTTTGCAAAGCAATATATGAGCTAATCTACACAAAAAATACAAGATTTCTGCTTAATTCCTTGATATTATTACTGTTAACGACTGTTAATAAAATGTACTAAACTCAAATGTAGAGAATTTATTTTCCCTTCTGTTTTACTCAAAAAAAATCCAAATATTATAAAGCCAAATTTGCCTAGTAAAACATTAAACTGTAAAAACGTGGTTTTCTATAATAACGCAGACATTTCGGTTAAAAGTGAAAACTGCTGCCCTCGTGTGGCCATTTAAAATTGTTGGTCAATTGCTCACTGTTGTGTAAAATCAATTAACAGCTGGTTTTACCCCAAACGAAGACCCACAGAATCAGATTTTAGTTTCTCATAAAGAGGACACTTTCCTTCATGCTGCATGATTTAAATTTTATATTTTTTTATGTAGCAGAATACATATTTGAATTTGATTTACAACAATAATTTTCTATGCTGTTTCACTGTGTAAATTTATTATTAAAAAAGGACACATGAAATCCTTATGTCAATATAAACTAAATTATTTAAATATACCAGAAACAAACAAAAACTAGAAAATTATATAACACAAATAATAAAAGTATTAAAAACGTGAAAATAGACCATTTAGATAAAAAAAATCATTATGAAACAAAAATTGACAATGTTGATATGCATCATAAAAATTATAGTTATAGTTAAGTTATATAGAATGTGATAATCAGCCAGTTATGAATAAATGTTTCCAAGGTAGATACAGTGCCCACTCTTTTTCTAATAATATGCCCAATATCTAATAATACTATGTAAATAATCCTTAACGTGTATTAGCTATATGACATAAACATTGCTAGGGATACCTAGGATATAAAAGATGTAAGGATTTAATGGGTAATTTTTTTGAAGCTGCATTTAATAATAATAATAATAATAATAATAATAATAATAATATCTGTTCTCAATTACATTTTTTATGATTACTAGGTAACCATAACACACAAAGACAGACACAAATACACTATATACAGGGAATTTAGATCTTAAAATAGATTGTAATTTAGAGAATTTATTTTACCTTGAATCCATGTTTTTGGACTGTGGGAGGAAACCAGAGAACTCGGTGAAAACCCACACAGAATCTTCACCCAGATTGAGATTCGAACCTGGATCCCCAGCGCTGAGAGGAGGACATGCTAATAATCATACAATTATGTCGTCCTAAAACAATATCATCTACCAAAAATAAAATTAAATATATTTGAGACTTAATTAGCTGAGTTAAATCAATTTTCATTTATTGTGCAGTTCTTGCAAAGAATGATTTAAAAAGTTAAAACAAAACAAAATATTGAGTAATGGAAGGCTACAAACATTCCTCGTAAAGCCCACCATGGACCTGGCATGGCCCCTTGACCTGTGGTCAGAATTAAGCTGCTGACAGCATAGGGAAATATGCCAGCCGAGGGCATAAAGGAAAACTCAGCCATATCCACAAACATTGTTTGAGTCAGAGAGAGTGGGTGGCATCGGCCCATGGAAACCATGGCAAGCCAGTATTCTGATGTGCAAGCAGAAATCTTAATCCTAGTCCGGTGCCATGTATATATATCCAATCAGTTTGTCTAGGTGGGTGGGTGGTTTTTGATTCTAGAATTAATGCTTGTCTCTGGAATTATACTTTGGAAGCGGCCTAACTACTATGTAGAGGCTGATTTAGGCTCTGTAGCGGACGACATTTGGCTCGGCACTCGGCGCACTTTGAAGCCGATCATTAGGGCGTCGCCGTAAGGCAGTAAGGGAATTAAACCGTGGGATAAGTTACACTGCCTCTGGAGAAACCAGCATCTCAGGAGGAATCAGAGCGACGAGGCTCATCATCACATTGATACGAAATAGCTTTCTGCATGCAGAGGCCAGCACATCATTACTTTCTCTTTTCTTTTAGAAAGATACTTATTTCTGGAACCAAAGGGTGAAAAAAGATGTGCAGAACAGAGAGGAGGCCCCGTTTCTGACACCACAGTGGAACCAGTGGAGTGCCAAGCGCTAAACAAACGCATGTGTACGAAAGCGACACCGTTACAGAGCGTCGAACTCACCCTCTCAATCTGCCACGCTCTGCCTCGCTCAGCGACTGGCCTGACATTGACACAAGCCCTCTCCTCAAAGCATGCCATGGTCCAGCCATGAAAGAGCCATTTCGTAGCCCTCTGAGAACTGGATGATATAGTGCGAGTTAGTGGAAGGCTTGTGGCATTTACAGAACCTAGTTTCACATATGTGTACCATTTTCAGGTCGCTCCATCATGCCATAAAGGGCTGTGTGCTCGCTCAGGTGATAAGTTGACATTGCAGCCACTCTGATAAATAACCCCTCGTTGTGAATTGCGATATAAAACAAGCGGCAAAAATTCACTTGGGATTTAGCTACATTGGCGAGGGATCTCCCATGAAGGGAATAAAGCATGTTGAAAGGCATACGCTCTTTGAGCGACGTCGTTTCAGGGTGGAAACTTAACATGCTGTAGATGTAGTAAGATTATATGCCTGGTCCAAAAAGACAACTTGCCCCCAAAAAAAAAAAAATAGTCTTACCAAAGCAAACAATGGCGAACGCCATCACATACGCCCTCGGCACGAACACATCTAATTTTCCGCCATAAAACGCGGAGCCGTTTGAATCTTTTCATGAAGTGCAGATGGACAGCAGTGAAGTCTAATTCAGGATCTGACCAATCTATACCCACAATTACCCTGCTGTTTGAAACGGGGACGAGCTAAAACATTTGGTATTATTTAGTGCGTAGGCAGTGTCAGTGATGCACAACCGCTTCTCAGTAACAAATCCAACAAGAGCTCAAAAGATATTACGATGCTGTGCTGCACAAATCCACCTCAGTGTATTAACCTATAATTACAAAGTTGAACGCTTCTAGCTTGTTGTTTTTTGGGGTTTCTTTAAAGAAAACCTTAATTAGACAGAGGGTTTGATAGATCAAGGGCTGATGTGACTGTCCAAAAAACTCACGATGGCTTGACCTGAGACTTGAGCACGCGTATATTAAGTGTTCAGGCTTTGAGCAAGGCCCTTTGGCAAAGGCGGTGGCTCGGGCTCTGCTTTACATTACCATGCATGTGGATTGGGTTTGGAGCTCTGAAACTGTAATTGCTACTTCACTATAAGTTAAATCATGTGAGAAGTGTGAACTGCGTAGTCACCAGCCTCTCATTTTCACACCATTCACCTTGGGTGGAACGTTCGGCAACTACACCTCAGTTACTACAACAGTTGTCATTACTCTCAAAAGATTCCGGCTTTAGCAGCATGAAGAAGCTCAGACTTATGGTGTTGCTTTAACTTGGAGTCCTAGAAGGCATCAGGAAAGCTTGTTAGCATTTTCCAACCAATTTAACCACAAAGCGGAAACCTGAGTTCTACATTTCTCTAAATCCAACACTATATTTAAAAAAAGAGCACAGAAGCATTAAGCATGCAAGACTACACCTAGTAAAACAAATCAGGGTGCCAAGCTCTGCCACTGTTTTGAAATCAGAGATCATAACAATTAGAAATCTGTATTCGCCAAGTGATTTTTATCAGAGGTGAGTTACGGCGCTCATTTCCACAGTGGTTACAGAGCTGGATTGGACCTGAAGGGCATCACCAAAACCACCGTTTCCCTCTCAGCCAAGGAACCAGGAAATCCTTCAGAATGTAATCTGCAGTAATCACTTATATCCTGATCCTGGGTCAGGACTTGGTAAATCTCATGCTTACTGTGAAGTCATCACACTCTTATATGCATTCTCTCACGTAGGATTCAGTTGAAGCAAAGTAGCAAATTGAGTTCCTGGCAGGTTGCCAAAGTACAAAGAAATTGGAAGACAAGCAAGTAGGGTTTGTAAGGTAGCTTAGTGGTTAAGGTGTTGGGCTGTCAATCTAAATGTTGTGGGTTCAAATTCAAGGTCCACTGATGTTACCAATGTGGGGCTTTGACCATGGTCCTTAATCCTCATTGCTTCAGAGGTGCTGTATGACCAATGCTATGTTCTGACTCCAAACCAAGTTGGGATACCTGTAAATCGTTTTAGATAAAAGATCAAATGTAAATGTTTTCACCACTGCTAAATGGTGGAACGATCTTCCTAACAGTCCGAAATCATTTAGCATCTTCTAGAAACATCTCAAAACATATCTCTCCACAAACACTTGATATACTGTATATAAAAATAATGTTTAGAAATAATAAACGATGGGATTAGATAATGATTAGGTTTTATTATACTATGGCTTAGCTGTTTTTCCTAAACTACTGACTGTGTTGTTTTCACATTCGTATGTGGCTTTGGATAAAAATATCTCTAATTGACTAAATGTAAATGTAAATGGGGGCACGTTGGCTTAGTGGTTAGCACGTTCGCCTCTCAGCGCTAGGGATTCCCTGTTTGAATCCCCATCTGGGTGGAGTTTCCATGATCTCCCCGTGTCTGCATGGGTTTCCTCCGGGTTCTCAGGTTTCCTCCCACAGTCCAAAAACATGGATCAAGGTCAATTGAATTCTCCAAATTGCCCCATATAGAGTCTGTGTGAGTGAGTGTGTGCCAAGCGATGGATTGGCGTCCTGTCCTGGGTGTATCTGCCCAGCGCCCGAGACGTTCTCCCCTGGATGGGCATGGGGAACCCCACCGCGACCCCAATAGAGGATAAAGCGAAAGATAATGAATGAATGAATGAATGAATGAATGAATGAATAAATGTAAATGTTCAAGAGCTCACACCTAGGTGGACTTAAGGTTTGAACCCCTAACCTTCAGATTAATAGGCCAATGTTAATAACCATAACACCAAACATACATTTTGAGTGCAGGTGTCCCAATATTCTTGTCTGTATAGAATATATTATACATCTGTTTTTTGAGGAGAATAAATTTTTTTTTTAAAAAAGCTAGAAAAAAGCAGATTTTCAATATAGCAAGATAGTAAAAATGTCTTGATATACTGTACATGTCCAGAATGTGACATTTTATTCTCCTGAATAGTACAAATCATGTTTTAAAAAAGAGAGAAGAGTTTACATTTGGCAATGTCCTCCTGCGGCCAGTGGCCAAATAAAGCAGTTGAATACAGATTGCAGATGTATTTGCAGATGGCTTGAATTTCCAGTGAAAGTAATGTCCTGGACAGGTCTGAGCTGGTGAAAGGGCTTCCTCCACAGGAAGTGTGGTAATTAAAACCCAGGAGGCCAAGTAACCGTGAGCCACTGCTGCTACAGCTGAGGAAGCCCTCTCTGGTTTCACCCTGAGCTGCACCAGTCTGATCTCAATAGCAAAAATTACACTGCAGTAATGTTATTCTGCTGTCAACTAAGCACAGGCAGTATGCACCTCTGAACTGATGGAGATTTTAAACTGAGATATTATTGATTTTTTTTCTTTTACACTTTTTTGCAATTTTTGTCAATTCCATTATATTGCCTTTTATATTTATTTTTTCTTCTCTAGAAGATTATTCCTAATTGTTACAAAATTACAAAAAAATATACAATAGAGGATCAAAATTCTAACAGTATATTATGAATAATATTTTAAATTCTACAAGCATTTTAAGTACATTGTCAATTTGGTCACATTAGTTCACTTTATATATATAAACACATACAGTACAGGTGGTGCAAAAGTAGGTATATAGTCATAAGAGTTATACAAGAGTTATATAAGATCCATCCATCCATTATCTTCCGCTTTATCCTCTACAAGGGGTAGAGGTGGGGTTCCCCATGCCCATCCAGGGGAGACCGTTTCGGGTGCTGGGCAGATACACCCAGGACAGGGCGCCAATCTATTGCTGGGTACACACTCACTCACACAATCACACTCTATATGGGGCAATTTGGAGAATTCAATTGACCTTGATCCATGTTTTTGGACTGTGAGGAAACCGGAGAACCAGAGAATATAAAAACTTGCTTCATGGCATTACAGATTTATTTACCATACATACCAATGCATCTATTTTGTAATTTAATTATATATTATTATTTATCATTTACTTCAAAAATTTTAATAACACTTTTAAATCCACATTATGAAAATAACAGTATGGAAAATCACAGAACAAGTAACGGAGCTGTAGCATACCTTTACCTTCCACAAGATGGTGCTCTTTGTTAGACATGGTAATATAAGGCTTAGCAAAGCGGTGGCTTTTTTTTTACATTTATAAATTACAAAGACTGTAGTTTAGTAACATTATATATTTAATATAACCCATATTACAATACACAAACCATGACATTCAATTATTAAATTAATAAATAAAAGTCAGATAGCATGGTGATATAATGGTTAGCATTGTTTCACAGAAAAAGATACCTGCATTTGACTTTACAGCTTAAATGATGTCTTTTTTTTGTTTGTTGGGTTTGCATGTCCTCCCCTTGGTTGCATAGGTTTTCTGATAGATAGACATCCTGTCCTGGGTGTGCCTGCTCAACGTACGAAACATTTATTTATATAAACTTTTTAATATTCATCCTCTACTATGGTCGTGGAGGGGGGCATCCACGGGAGAACGTTTCAAGCACCCAGGAGAGGGTGCCAATCTATTGCTGGGCAAACTAACTCACACCCACACACACACACACACACACACTATATGGGGCAATTAGAGCATTCAATTGACCTTGAATCCATGTTTTTGGACTGTGGGAGGAAACCCATGCGGACACAAGGAGAACATGAAAACTCCACCAGGTTGGGATTCGAAACTGGATCCCCAGCGCTGAGAAGCAAACGAGTTAACCACTGTGCCGCCCGTCTTTTTAATATATATTTTTAAATTCCATATTATAAGTGATTTATCCTGACAAATACAAAAAAGACAAAATACAGTCAGTAGGTAACATTAATGATTAATAAATTAATTCATCCCGGATATGGTAACTGATTAAAGCAGTCGTAAGCTTTTGGAATCAGCCTTGCGAGTACCATGGCTGAACCTCCCTGGGTGCCATACATAAGGCTGCTCACCGCTCCAGGCACGTGTGCTCACTTCACTCAGTGCATGTATGTGTGTGTGCATCACTGTATGAATGGGATAAATGTGGAGGAAAAGTTCTTCTGTTTGTAAGCACAGCAGGCAAAATAGATCATTTTAAATAGATCAAATCACTTTACGGGCGGCACGGTGGCTTAGTGGTTAGCACGTTCGCCTCTCAGCGCTAGGGATTCCCGGTTCGAATCCCCATCTGGGTGGAGTTTCCATGTTCTCCCCGTGTCCGCGTGGGTTTCCTCCGGGTTCTCCGGTTTCCTCCCACAGTCCAAAAACATGGATCAAGTTAATTGAGTTCTCTAAATTGCCCCATATAGAGTGTGTGAGTGTGTACCCAGCGATGGATTGGCGCCCTGTCCTGGGTCTATCTGCCCAGCGCCCGAGACGTTCTCCCCTGGATGGGCATGGGGAACCCCACCGCGACCCTAATAGAGGATAAAGCGGGAGATAATGAATGAATGAATCACTTTACTTTACACTAAAGAATATAATGGCAGTAAACATTAGGTATAGCCTCAGATCACCATTGCAGGAAAGTAAAATTTAAGATCTGAAATATTTAAACAGGAAAATAAGTGGCACAGGGTTTTTAGAGCCCATTACAGAGTTGCTGATTAGACGGATTTGTGCCACTCGCACTCAGGCAACAAATGGCAACACAATGCAAAATGCACACAGAAAGCATCAGACCAGGCAACAGTCCATCTAGGGCAATCAAAGGACTAAACCAATATGGTGTCCTAAAGGCAACACACACAATCTTGCTCCAGAAAATCCCCTGAAAACTCATTGTGTGTACATTCGTTGTATTATTATAGTCTTGCTAATAAAAATAAACCATTGTTCTGCAAAGCATCTGCTTCAGATCTCACTTGCCCAGTCGTCTGGCTACGTCCTGGTAGGCCAGCTCAATCTCCCGGTCTGCCGCACACGTGTTGGAGAATTCCTCTCGCGCATAGGCATTCTGCAGATAGCGCCATACTCCACTAAACTCAGATGGGATCTCAAAGTTGCGATATTTCTTTGAAACAACCTTGCAATGAGACAGTTACTGTAAGTTCTTAAAGCATTTTAAGTTTAAACTGCTTCATGCGCTGTCCTTCAAATGTTTTAAAAAGAAAATGATGGGTCACCTTAACAACGTGCAGTTTTGGCAGGAGATTGCAGTCTGCAAGGGTTAATTCGTTCCCATCTAGGTATTTGCGAGAGGAGCATTTCTCTTCCTCCATGCTATCTGCGTCGATCTCTTCAGGTAAAGGGGAGGTTAAAAAGTCATCGAGTTTTTTTAGAGCCTTTATCAGTGCCTTTTGCAAACCTACAAAGTAAAACAATGTTAAAGGTTTTAAAGTATTTATTTTAAAGTATTGCAACACATACATGAGCTTTTATAAAAGTCCTGCATTCGATCATTTAATTTAGATCACCTCTACTACTGGACACTTTTCCATCGACACTCATTCATTCATTCATTATCTCCAGCTTTAGCCTCTATTAAGGTCGCGGTGGGGTTCCCCATGCCCATCCAGGGGAGAACGTCTCGGGCACTGGGCAGATACACCCAGGACAGGGTGCCAATCCATCGCTGGGCACACACTCACTCACACAGACACACTCTATATGGGGCAATTTTGAGGATTCAATTGACTTGATCCATGTTTTTGGACTGTGGGAGGAAACCGGAGAACCCGGAGGAAACCCACGCGGACACAGAGAGAACATGGAAACTCCACCCAGATGGGGATTCGAACCGGGAATCCCTAGTGCTGAGAGGCGAACGTGCTAACCACTAAGCCACCGTGCCGCCTCCATCAACACTGTTACATACAAATATACATACACATGTTTACTTTAGTACTGCACATTATATTTTATTTATTTATTATTCATTCTTTTGCTTCACTGCCCTTCAACTGTGATAGGTTTGATTGCATTTATTGATTTTTTTGTAATATTTTTATTATTATTTGTTATTATTATCTGTAATATTTGTATTATTGTTTTATGCACGATTATACATCATGTTGTAATACTTTAGTTTATCTAGTTTATCTCAGCCAAATTCATTAGTTGACTTATATTAGCAAATGTTACATCCACACAACACCAGGAATAACATCTAAAATAAGATATACCACACATACCTACATTCCCCTCAGTGTTCGTGTTTTTAATATATGCAGAAAACTTTGCAAATATGTCATTTCCTGCTGTATTGGACTCTCTGTTCTTAGGAGCTAGTTTGGGGTACCTGTAAAAAAGAAAGTCATATTGAACAAGGGCATGGGTCTCATTTGCTTAAAATTTTGGAATGTAAATGATTAAAATCAATCCCGTATTGGATTTAACCATTCGATCAATAAGCAATAATAATAATAATAATAATAATAATAATAATAATAATAAGTAGAACAATGTAATCATATGGGCAAATAAAAAAATTGGAATACATATAGGGTGCAAGTTGCCATTGACAAAAACATACTATTATTTCAAATGCACTACAAGATTTAAAGGTTCTCTACTGGACCTGATCCAGTTACCTCATTAACTGAACTAAGTGGTAACAGTGTTGGTTCAGATAATAGAAAAAGTCTCACCAAGTGTGGGATAAGAGTCGATTTCAAAGTGAGTGCACATACAAACATATTGTTAATTTTTAAAATCAGTGTACTACTCTACATGTTTGCACAGGTCTGTCAGTATCTAATAAATTATTTCAGACCCACAGTGTTGGAATTAGCTAAATAATCGGGTGCTTTTTTTCTAAATATACTTTTTCAGGCAATTGGCATGAGTTCGTTATTTATAACTATCAGAAACCTGACACCCATACCACCTAACCATGGTGCATCTAACAAGCCAGATATTTTATCAGTCATTTCATACAGTTCTACTGATGTTATTGAGGTAATAAGGCAGAAATTTACATCTGTGGGAATCAATGGGGTTTTATTGTTGTTGGACATTTAAACGTATGGAGTCTGTTAGTGGCCAAGAAAGAGCCATTTATTTCTAATATAGACATGTGCTTATACAGTACATTTTCACAGTATTATTGTTGAAACACAATACTGAACTTTTAGGTCCTTAGTAAACTAAATAAGTCAAAGTTTTTTTTAAAAAATCTGTTGCATACAAATTCCTGTTATAAACACCTACTTTGGGGGCGCTAGCTTCTCTTCTAAATACTCCTCAATCTTGTTAACATCAGTTCTCACTTCTCCATTAAAGGTAAGGAAAGGCGGATGTGTTCCTGGAGCCAGATTATGAAGATCTGCTGGCTTCCTGAAATATAATTCCCACATCAGATTTGTGTTGAACTATTGATTACAATAAAGAAACTGTTAAATACGAATGTAAAATGTTTTAAATATACTGTAAAGCTGAGTTCTCATCATTATACACAGATAATTAACTGGTTTTAACTTTATACTGAGAAAATCTTGTGGATTTGCAGGTAAAACTTTTAGATATGCTCAGTCTCCTGTGATAACATTAGTATGAGGTTGTAGGAACTTCTATTTAAACATCATTATATGCACATGGTTTTAACAGCCTTCACTAAAATAAAAATATTATTTGTGAGGTCAGGCACTAATTCCAAAGAACTTTGGTGGGATTCAAGCCATCGTGGACTTTATACCATCTGACAGTGCATGTTTTTTATTTTGTACACAGGTTTCTCACGGGTTCTCCAGAGACTTTTTGCACTGTGGGAGGAAACCGGAGAACCCAGAGAAATGCAGTGTGTGTGTGTGTGTGTGTGTGTGTGTGTGTGTGTCCAGTCATGAATTGGTACCTGGTCCTTGGTGCATCTACCCAGCGCATAAAATACAACCCTAACTTCAATGATTAAGGTCAATTTTTGAACCGTTTGGCCTTTTTTAAGAACCATTCATTAACCAGGATGTTATTTACTCATGTCAAAGGGCAAACTAGCAAATCAATTTATAATATTATATATTAATCTCACCCACCTTTACCTAAACAAACTATAGCTCATTATGTTTATTTCCATAAACTATTACAGCAAGTATTTAAATACATTAATATTTAAAGTTGTATATTTTTAATATAATCAGTATCGCATATCAATGGCTCAACCTGAGAGGAAAGCAAATATGACTTGATTATATTTCCAAATTAATACCCACATGTTATAATATGATCACCTTTTTAAATCGACGGTGGTGACATTGAATACTACTCCTTTCAGCCACAGGATCATGAACAGTCGTTGTGAAAATGGACAATTCCCAATGCTCTCTCCATCACTGCCTGCCTGAAACAAAAAACATAAAACAAAAAAAGTCATTTTTCTCACTGCATTCAAAAAGTACTTATTTTAAACTGTTAGATATTTTTAACAATATATATAAAAAATGAATGAATATGAAATGTAAAAAGGGACTGAAAATCTATTTAAAATAATATATTTGGCCCCTCTGTACTATAATCTCGACTAAAAATGACCACTAGGGTAATATCATTATCAAATATCATTGTCATTAAAATTTTGTAAGTAACTCTGTTGCCTTACAGCAAAGCCCTTCTAGTATTAATACTTATATATATTGCCCATATACATATGGGCAATTTACAGCCAATTCACCTTGAATCCATGTTTTGGATTGTGCAAGAAAGAACCCAAAGAAAACCCACAGGGAAAACATGGGAACTCCACACATATAAGGATTCGAACCTGATCCCCAGAGCTGATTGGCGATCGTGCTAACCACTGTTATATTACTAAAAGATTTTTTTTGTTTTTGATTTACATAGTACTTAATCAACTCAATCAAGTTTTATTCTTTACATACATATCTTATTATATTTTATAACTGAGGGCCATTTGTAAAGTTATATGACATGACATGAAAGGAAAGCAAAGCATAAAACAAGTAAGTGAGTCAGTGTCATGAGGCTGGACATAAGATCATCACACACATGTCTGTGAGTCAGGTGATGCCTTTTGTCGCAGCAGTCTATCCTATTAACAATCTAACAAAGGAACAATCACAACCAAATTTCAATATCAGAAATTTAATAGTCTCAATATTTTATAGCTGCATCAAACTTGACCGGTAAGGTGAGGCGGTCACTTGATCCTAACCAGAGCTGAATTATTCATGGAAATTCCATTACCTGCATCATTAGCCTTGAACCCGAAGAGTTTGAATCTGACTCGACAACAGAACTTTAAGCCTGTCTTCATCACCTTTTCAAGTGTTTCACGTTGTTTTATTTTAGTTTAATCAGGTTTTGACATAGAACAATTCGCAATTTTGTTTATATTTCATGTACCACATGTTATGTAAATGACAATAATGTCTCCTTGAATCCTTGAATATTAAGATTACACTGGGCAAGATTAGATCAGTTGTCATTTAACAATAATAATAATAATAATAATAATAATAATTATTATTATTATTATTATTATCCTGTGTGCTTGTTTTAGGGAGGCATAGTGTCACAGTGGTTAGCTTCCTCATCTCACAGCAAACAAGTCTTTGGTTTAATATATACACAGGGTGGATAAGATCCTGTCAATGTGGAGTTTGCATGTTCTTCACATGTCCGTATGTCTGAACAGTCTAAAAACATCCTATCACACCATATCATATTCATATTCATACCTCTAGTTAAGAATATGAGTGCGAGCCGTTTTGTCTGTGTGTTTGCACTGTGATGAACTGGTTACCCGTCGAAGGTTTTTTTTTTGCTCATCACCGGTTTGATGTCAGTGTGTCGTTGCTATCATGTCGATGTGATTCATGGGAGTGTTTGTGTCACTTCCCATTCTTTGAAAAACCTGTTGTGGTCTGACTTTGGCAGATTTCTTTTTTATTGATGCAGTGCATCTAATTACGTGTAAAATAACCTTAATACTGTTCGCAGGACAGAAACGACATCACAAACCCTGGCTGTTAATTGGATGGCATGGTGGCTTAGTGGTTAGCATGTTCGCCTTTCAGCCCTAGGGAACCAGGTTCGGATCCCAATATGCGTGGAGTTTGTGTTCTCCTTGTCCAGTTTCCTTCCCCAGTCCAAAAACATGAATACAAGGTAAATTGAATGCTCTAAATTGCCCCATGTAGTATGTGTTTGTTTAAGTGAGCATCTTCAGCGATAGACGCCCTGTTCTGGGTGTATCTGCCCAGCGCCCGAAACATTCTCATCGACCCCCCCTCCCCACGACCCTAGTACAGGATTAAGTGGAAGATGTCTGACCCCTCATCTCTATAGCTTTGACTGCTACACTACAAAAATGAATTATTAACAAGTCTTTAAAAAGTTTTTTTTTTTTTGTTACTTATTAAATTTTGTTTTAGACTTGACAGATTTCTAAGTAAAATAAATCTAGAGATTTTAAATAAAAGTCCAGTCTTTAGAAACATTTTCATATTTTAAGAAATCTTAATAAAATGTAATTACTATATTTTTAGATAAATTTACTTGATTACATTTTTTATTGATTTGTTGATTATTTTTGGATGCAGATTTTTTTTACCAGCTAACTAAGTTTTTACAATCTGTATTTACAAATATTAGACTTAAAATTCTAAACATAGCTGGAAGCTGAAGTAAAGAACAATCACCAACTAAAACCATTGTATCACATAAATTGTCTTTAATAAATTATCAGTTTGTAGAGTTTTTATATTCAAGTCTGATCATTTTCCACATCCTGACAAATACACCCAAGCAAGTCACACACTAGAAGTGATCTGATTTTGCATAGCGTAGCAAGCCAACAGGGGAATTAGAGCATGCAGTGTTGATAGGGTGGCAGAAATAATTCAGGAGGGAGTGTGCCTCCTGGGCAGAAAGTGTGCTATTGAGACGGTTGCCCATTTCAACTCAGCACCTTAATACTTCTACTTCACTGACCATCAGCTGCTGAGCAAACATCAAGGATATAAATTAACAAGACATTTCCACAGAGAGTTCAAACTGAATCTGGAGATCATCCAAAGATTTTTGTTCATCTCATTCTTCATTAAACAAAGTGGATAAAAGATGAAAGCTTTTCAAAAGCATCTTTACCTTAACGAAGAGCTCGATGTCAGGATCCTTGTCCTCTTCATTTGTTGACACCAAGTCAGTCATGTTTGTTCAGGAGGAAAAATCGCTCACCTCAGTATGGATGTAAAGATGAAACTCTGGGATGTGGAAGGACAAAGCCTGGACCTGTACTTTTCCCGTAGTGATGGTCTCTCTGCTGCAACAAGTGCACAGGGTGCGTGTTTGCTTTGATTTGGTGGCTGGGGCCAGCTGTCAGGGGTACAGCATACTCTCACTGTCACACTCAGACTCAAAATAGCAAGCATGGAGAGGGAGGAGCTCAGAGTGTCTCTTATGTCACCTTCACTCCCTCCACACACTCTGGTCCTGGTCTTTGTGTACAGGCAGCAGTCAATTATTTCTCCTACAGCAAAAAAAAAGATAAATAACTGAGTCACTGTGCAAAGTGTCATGATGTCATGACTAGAAAGTTTCTGTCCCTTGCAAAAACATACTACATACAAAACAAGCTATATAGTATTCATCCATTATCTTCTGCTTGGTCGTCTACTAGGATCACGGTGTGGTTCCCCATGTCCATTCAGGGGAGGATTTTTCGGGCGCTGGGCAGATACACCAGTGCTGGGCACACTAGCTCAGACACACACTATATGGGGCAATTTAGAGCATTAAGTCCATGTTTTTGGATTGTGGGGGGAAACCGGAGACCCGGAGGAAACCCATGCGGACACAGGGAGAACATGGAAACTCACACAGATTTGGAATCCAACCTGGAGCGCTGAGAGGTGAATGTGCTGAGCACTAAGCCACCAATTAAATTATTTATGAACGTATTAAATCTTTGAGATTAATGGTCATTTTATACAGGACTTCTATTTTCATTCATTATCCACCACTTAATCCACTACTAGGGTTCCCCATGCCCATTGAGAGAACGTTTTGAGTGCTTGGGACACCCAGAACAGGGCACCAATCACTCGCTAAGCACACTCACTTACTCAGACACACACAAATAATATTTTGGTTAATTTAGAGCATTCAATTTAACCTTAAATCCATGTTTTTGGACTAAGGGATGAAACCGGAGAACCCAGAGGAAACCCACGCATATACAGGGAGAACACGAAAACTCCGCCCAGGAGTTTCCATGACACTGGCGCCAAGAGAAGAACGTGCTAAACACTAAGCCACCATGTAGCCCCTGTTTATATATATATATATATATATATATATATATATATATATATATATATATATATATATATATATATATATATACACTATTTCTTAATCAGTTACAAAGAGATCAGGTCCTAGACTTACAACAAGCTGATGTTAGGGAAAAATAAAGCATTGTCACATGAGACCTCATGCATCATCACCTGCCATCTGGCAGCTTTTAAACTCAGGACAAAGTCTGAATAGTCAAATCAAGACCTTCGAACACAAGATTTCTTAAGAACAACAAGTACTGGAAGGTTTTCTCTCGTTAGTCGTGTTGAAAGGAAAATGATGTCTGAGAGAATAGGAATGAATAATGTTTTTGACAAGAATATTGGAAGTTTTATTTAACAAGGCTCACTAAGGATGTATGAAGAGATGAATCACCCTAAGAGACTGTGAGTGTAACCACACATTCTTCAGTGTTGGTGGTGGTGGAGCCACACAGGCACAAGGAGGACATGAAATCTTTATTTACATTTAGCAGACACTTTTATCCAAAGCCACTTACTAATGAGAGAACAATACAAGTCAGTAGTTACAGAAAAAAACGGCAATGCTTTAGAATCATCAATCCTGATCATTATTCACTCCTCATCAATGTCTAGATTTACCCTACTGTGTTATTTTAATAGCAGGTGCTTTGTGATTGTGAATATTACTGAAGATTCTGTATGTCTCAACATTACAGAGTTGAGAACACAGAAAGAACCATGTTCTCCCCACCAGGAATTGAACCTCATAAGCTTTTTCTATGAGGCAAAAATCCAAAAAACTGCACCAACAAAAATAAATTCATTTATTATCTTCTGCTTAATACTCTACTACTCTCAGGGTTGGTTCTCCATGCCCATCAAGGGGAGAACATTTGGGCTCTGGGCAGATAAACCCAGGACAGGGCGCAAACCTATCGCTAGGCTCACTACACACACACACACACTCTATATGGGACAATTTAGGGCATTCAATTTACCTTGAATCCATGTTTTTGGACTGTGGCAGGGAAAACAGAAAACCAGGAAGAAAACCCAACAGACACAAGGTGAACATAGAAATTCCATCCAGATTGGGATTCAAACCTGGATCCCCAGCACTGAGATGTGAACATGTTAACCACTAAGTCACCACTACACCACCCCAAAAATAAGTAAGTAAAAAAAAAATACAGAATATCTTTATTTATACTTCTGTCAGTTAAATAAATGTTTATAAATGTTTGTATTTTTTTATGGGGCTCTGTTATAGTAAAAACTACAGGATAATAAAACTAATGTTTTTATGAGGTTGTTAAATTAGGATGTGTTTATTTTTTCTTTACATGAAAATGGTGGTCTGTAAAGAATGAACTCATCATAGGCTTAAAACGCAGTATGTTGGTAGTGTGTCATAGCTAGACTAGGGTAAAGATCCTGGACATTCCAAGCTCTAAATATAGAGTCATACTCAGTCTGACACTCTTTGCTTCACACCAAGGAAAGACTAAAACATGAATTTCTAAAAATCTGGCAAAATATGTTAACATTCCCAATCACCAAAATAAAATTACTTAGATTAAATTATACTCATGTTGAACACTTTGTACACTATACTGTAATTTAGTAATTTAGTAAAAAAAAGACAATATTAAAAGGTAAACATAACTTTGCAATGTGACAGAAACCCTCATTTTCACCAGTTATCATTTACAGCATTAAAGAACAAATCCTTTTAAAAATAATTACATAATTTGATTTGAATGCATATTAGGATTTTAATAAAGCGGTTTCATTGATTAATTATCTCCTGGGCAGATACACCCAGGACAGAGCACCAATCTATCGTTGGGCACACACTCACTCATTCACACAGACACTACATGGGGAAAGTTAGAGCATTTTATTTACCTTGAATCCATGTTTTTGCACTGTGGGAAGAAACCCATGCAGACACAGGGAAAACATAGATATTCCAGCCAGATTGGGATTCGAATCTGGAACCCCCAGCGCCGAGAGGTGAACACGCTAACCACTAAGTCACCCTATAAAGCAGCTTAGAGTTTATTTTTTTAAACAAAAGAGGAGAAAAAAAACATTACAAAGCAAAATAGATTCCTCAGTAAACACCATCACATTAATATTTAGTAGGAATAAATTATTTGCATTATGTATGGAGTAATGCACAACTGTGTTATTACATTAGATTGCAGTTCACAAAACAGACGTAAAGGTATATCTGGCTCAGACAGCATCAATGGAAATACCTTGTGTTGTATACCTATAAACAAAATGACCAGACTACTGGTAAAATAAACAGTAGCATTTTATTATCATGCAAGAGCTGCTGTGGGGAAAAAAAAACCTCAATAATGATGGAAATTCTTTAAAAAAATTAATAAACACAGGTGCACAGACTCAGCTTCCTTCTCTTCAGTCTCAGATCACTATAGACTTGTCTGACTTTCACTTGCATAGATTCAATTACAATAACAGTCCAGGGCCAAAGAAAGCGTTAAAGGGACAGTAAACAAAAATTTTAAAAAGCATTACGGAAAATGTTTTAATATACAGAGGTAATGTGTACATACAAAATAGAAAAATAGAATTTTGTCTACATGAGAATATCAAGATTCCCATTACATTTACAAAATAATCAGAAGCACATGAATATTTTGCAAAACACCCCCCCACACACACACGCTCCCAACCCTGTAACACCACACAAGTATAAATTCATTACTACACAAAATTCAGCTAATCAACAAAAAAAAAAAAAAAAAATTCAACAAACAAAAACTACCCATATAAATAAACAACCAAGAGAAGGAAAAATAATTCAAATTATAATAACAAACCAGCGAGTACTTGAGGTTTGACTAACTTTAATAAACATAACTCTCTAAACTATTTAGTGATGTTACATTAATAAGTAATTTTATTTAATATCTTTTCAAGAGCCGAGTTGCCTGGAAATTCATTTAACATCCCATACTAGAACTACGGTAAAGATCTTTTCCATAGATCATAATTAGTGACATTTTTAAGGATCTTTGTTGGCTTAACTTTTCTTGTTACGTACATGCAATGACCAATTTGAACCAAAGAGGTCGCCTCTCTAATTCCTTAAAGAAGCACACTGTAGCTTTATCAGTATAAATTAAAATTACACCCAAATACATATGCACAAGTCACTATGAGGTTAAATGAACACAACTAATAGCAATAAAATTAAATCATGTTGAATATTCAAGAATTAAATTGACACACTTTATAAATACTGATACATAATCAGTTGTGAGTGGTGTTCTCAAATTCATCTCTCTTTAATCTTGCCATAAAAAAATTTAACTTAACATTTATAACTTTATTTAATTACTGATCCACTCTTGTGAAAAAAAGGTTTGTTAACTTCCAAAGTGTAAAACTCAAAAAACAATACATGCATTTTTGACTGTAGGCTTTCAACTTTGTGACAACAGTTTGAGGAAAGGTTTAATTGACCCACACAGTCACCTGGAGTCCTGACCTTGACTACAAGAAGAAGAGTTATGGGATGAACAAGAATGAAATTCGCAAACCAGGCCCTCTTGTTTAATATCAGTGTCTGACCTCACAAGTGCTTTTATGGAAATAAAGGCAAAGATTTTCACAACCACACCCCAAAATCTGCTATAAAACTTCGTAGAAAAATAGAATCTGAGGGACTGGGATGTTGTTCTGTGATTACAGTAAGATACTAACAAATCACTTCAATTTAACTTTGATAGATTTGTAATGCATATTTATAAACAACGGGTTGATGTTAATAGCATCTAAAGCTTAAACCATTGAAATATTTTTACAGAATGCATTCAAACAGCTATAACAATAATATCAGAGATCTAGGATTATTATTGTTTATGTTTCTGCATATAAAACTATATACACTAGTCATAGTGGCTCAGTTGTTAAGGTGCAAGACTATTAAACAGACTTTTAATCATCGGGCCCTTAAGAAAAAGTCTGCATCATTTATCCACATACCTATAGAACTTCTAAATCTATTTACATTACCCAGAATACAGAAATGCCTGAATCTTGTGATTTTACAGTGAGAAGATGAATTAAATATTGCTTTAAATTTGATTGTCTCCTTTTTTAGTTTTGTTAATTTAAGATCTCAATGGAAGTAATCAAACATTCGAATTCATAGCATTTACTCAAGCAAAGGATCATCATCATCCTCATCCTGCAACTCTAGACGAGCAAATGGTCGTGACCTAGATGGCTCTCTGTCCTTCATCAGTCTGAAAAGCAAGGTGATGAAGGTGAGCACTACGAAAACACCGATGACTATACCCACTACTGCAGCCAAATTCCAGCAGGACTCGTTGAGCAGGACGCAGCGCACAGTGGAAAAGCTACCGTTATTGGGCATCTCTGGGATACCCAGGAGGTGGCACATTAGCGGGTAAAGGTCCACACTGTTGATGCTGTCCATTCGATAACCTCTGCGAAAGTCTGGGCCACTAGCTGCCAAAAAGGGATGCATGCTTTGCAGATTGCTGTCGTATCCATGATCACCCTCTGTGTGAAGTAAAGAGCAGGATTAACACAGTCATAAAGCAAAGAATAAAATGCTGAATCACGTATCTATATTGTTGAAAGATCATAGTTTGAACAGGCGGTCATAGTCTATAAAACAGCACTTACTTCGTGGAAGCCTACCATCTCGGACAATTGTCCAACCTTCGTCAGCAATCAGGATGATGGGCTGAATTCTGCTGTTGCTTTTGTAGTGCAGCCTGTCAGGTATTTCAGCTTTCAGGTACACCTTCATGTGAGTGCTACATGCCATGAGACTTTTGTACAGTTCTGTGGAATCTGTAATTAATAATGATAAAATGATAAACATGATAATAAAATGAAAACAATAAAATAAATATATTATCACAATAAAATGATTATCTATTTTAAACATACAAAGCCTTTAATAGTTTAATTTACTTGATTTCTTTTATCTGAATTACTATTATAAGCGTTGTGTACTGATTAGGTGTTCTGTGCCTGAAAACCAACTTGGACAGGTCTTCAGTCCATTGAAGGGCAGACCGACCTAGGTAAGAATATTCTCAAAATCTGGCTTATATATTCAGACTGTAAAAGGAAACTGGTGCCCCTTGAGAAACCCATTTAGACATGGGAAATCATGCATATTCAAAGGACACGGGAAACCATCTCTGGTCAGTGTAGAAATACAGGGCATAATGTGCAATAACAGGCTACTTTCTAAGAGGTGGAGCAACAAGGTAAATGGGTCTAGAGGGCACACCGAGTGAACAGTGTTTATAAAAACAGTAACATTGCTATATCTGATCCAATGTACTAGAAAAATAAGCACAGGCGCACATCCACCAGGTTGGTGCTAACTACAGTCCACTGCAGTTTTGACAATCATCCACCACAGAAATAAAACGGGCTTTTTAGTAGTCCTGGCCAAACAAAGAAAGGACACAAAGGTAATTGGAAGAACAATATATTTAGAGAAGACTGATTACAGTCTTCAAATGTAAAATTACAAAGTGCAAAGACACTGTTTGTCTAAAAGAAAAAGTTCACCACCTGGATATTCCATCAATGGGCATATTCCAAGATGACAATGCCAGGATTCATTGAGCTCAAATTGTGAAAGAGTGGTTTAGGGAGCACAAGACATTATTTTCAGATGGAATGGTCTTCACAGTGTCCAGATCTGAATCCCACTGAGAACCTTTGGGATGTGCTGGAGAAGACCTTGCACAGTGGGCCAAATCTCCCACCAATACAAGATTTGGGGAAAAATTTATGTAACTGGACAGAAATAAATGTTGTGACATTGCAAATGTTTATGAAAACAATGCCACAGCAATAATAAAAGCTAAAGGCATTCCAAACCAATTTTATATATGTGACCTTTTCTTATTGCCAAGAAGTGAATCTGAATATGATGAAGTGGCCAGTAAGTGTATATTAGCACAATACAATTCATACAAGAAATATAATGTGTTAAGACTCTAGTGCTATAACCTATAACCTCTACACCATTGTCAAACTCAGTACTGATGCCTGATACGACTTATAAGGAAATCAGTGATGTAACTGAACACTAAAGCAAATCATTTTCGGTCACACTGACGCCACAATGCAAAACCCTGTTTTATGAAAAGCTTCAACAACGATCTGAACTTATTAAATATTTGAAACAATGAGTAAAATGAGTAAACAATCCACACATTTCCATCTCCCCAAAATATTTGGATCCAATAATCCATATACAGCATCATCCTCTCATATGCATCACTGCTAATCCCAACAGCATTCACAAAGTGTTACAACTACCATGAGCTTCCAAAATAAAGCATGAAATATACTCCAAGTGGCATTAGTTACATACAGAATTGTATGAAACCTGAGTAAATATTAGCCATGTACAATAAAAGAACCAAAATTAAGTGTAAATTTAGTGCTTAATGGTAAATACTAACCAATAAGAGGAAGGATGGCAGTCACCGGAGTAGTGTCCACCAAAACATAGCTACTGCCATTGACACATGAATCAAGCTTGATAAGTCTATCTTCAGAGCACTGTGCCATTCCATGATCACTTGTAATTATCACGTTAATCCTCCCCCATAATCCAGTCTCATTAAGATGCGTCATTAGAAAACCCACATGGTCATCCACCTCTTTCAGTGTCTTGGCCATCTCGGTTTTATTCTCAGGTCCATAGCGATGTCCAGTACTATCAGGTTCCTCCCAGTACATCGCTGCAAACTTGACCAAGTTGTCCTCAGTCATCCATTTTGTTATGTTCCTCAGTCTGTCCTGGAAGCTAACCTTATAATTATATACCATGAAATAACTGGAGGTTTTGTTTTGAATCATTACATCTGTTCCCGGCCACATGGCTGCTGCAGATTTATAATTCTGATTCTGTATGGACACCCAAATTGGTGTCGCTTCATTCCACCAGAAAGAATCACTGCTGTTACGAATGGAGAAATGCTTCTTTGAATCTGCATCATACATCTGACTGGCCACAATGCCATGGCTTTCTGCATATAGTCCAGTGGCAAGGCTGTAATGATTTGGAAACGTTTTAGTAGTAAAGACATTGTTCATATGGTCAATAAGAACTCCATCCGAAAAAAATTTCTTCAGATTGGGAAAATCATACGTGTGTAGATAGTCTGCCCGAAAACCATCAAATGACAGAAGCAACAGGGGGAAATGTTTTCCATCATCTTTCTGGGTTTCATTTCCTGCATTCTGAGAGACAGCTGATTCATAACATGCTGCTAGAAGACTAAGAAAAATCCAGACATGCATTCTGGTGATGGGAACCAGACTCTTACACACTGTCTCACTGTGGGGAAGAAGAAAGTATGGAGATATTAGACTTAATGAATACATTTGACATTATTATTAAACGTTTAAAAAGGTCCTGTTAGTATAGAGATGAATGCTAAAAACAATGTATTATCAAAATAGTGCATATTACATTTAACAGCAATACACTATCCAAAAAAAATTTACATAACACGAGCAGATTGCAAAGTGAAAGCAACTGTAATTAAATAACTTCCAGTCGCTCCAGAGTTCTGGTAACAAGAGACAGTGAAAATGCTTGTGATGTGATAAAGCAGAACAAAATTTAACTTTATGCAAATTAGAAGCAAATCTTGGGCAGATTATTATTTGAAAATTAGACAGGTATGTGCTTCATCTCCACCAAGTGGAATACTGTGGCCTTTGTTTGGATCTCAGATGCAAATGTTTGGAGACACCTCCTTTTTCCTCCACTTATTGTCCATGTTCTCAGTTCCACTTACTGTAAGGATGGACTTTGTAGTTCTATAATACAAGACTGTACTCTGTATGTACATCTGTTTGTGGACTACATTACATACTTTGCATGCCCCCTTAACTTTCTTTTAGTTCTCTAATGGTCAGAAACCCAATAGTACCACCACAGAGTAGGTATTATTTGGTTGGTGCATCATTCCTATCCCAGCAGGATAACTAAGCTGAAACTACAGCAGCACTACTGCACTAAAAAAAACCTTATCGCATCAGTGTCACTGCAGAACTGACAAACAATCCACCACCCAAATTCTACCTGTTCTGTGACGGTCCTGACCAATAAACAAAGAAAGCAGATGTACCACAGTCTGTAAATGCAAAATGTAAATGTAAAAAGTCCATCTATATGGAAAGTGGATAAAAAAGAATTATAAACACACACAGCACATCATAATTGCTTGGTAACACAAACAGAAGCTTTAGCACAGTAACAAATCAAGACACCTGCTGCATATTCCATTACAAATAGAGGGAACCAGATAAACAGACAAAGCCTCTCAAAGTGTTGATCTTTTATTTAATGTATACTATTTTATTACATATTAGATGATTAAGGAGAAAAAACAAATATAATAATAAATTAAATCTGCATATGGAGCGGTATGGTGGCTTAGTGGTTAGCATGTTTTCCTCTCATGCTGGGTTTTTAAGAGATTCTGGGGATTCGATCTGGGTGGAGTTTCCATGTTCTGCTCATGTCTGTGTGGGTTTCCCCCAGGTTCTCTCCCATAGTCCAAAATCATGGATCCAAGATTCCAAACAGAATGCTCTAAATTGCCCCATATAGAGTGAGTGGTGTGTGTGTGTGAGAGAGACAGAGAGCGAGAGAGAGAGAGAGTGTGTGTGTGTGCCCAGCAATAGTATCTGCCCAGCACCTAAAATGTTTTCCGCAGAACGAACATGGGGAACATGGGGAACACCCCCCCCACAGGACTACCGTCTGCTAAATACCTAATTGTAATGTAAATATAAGATTAAAACACAGTAGTATATCATATAGTAATAGTAATCGTGGTTACAATCGCGGTACGATACATTTCATGCATATCGTTCAGCCCTAAACTGACACAACCGCCATGAACTACATGAAATAGAGGTCAATAACGTAACTAGCTACACGAACCACGACCCACTTCCGAAAAATGTTTAAACATGTTTTTTTTACAGTCATTAAAGTGATTCATCCATACGATAAACCCATTTAAAAAACGACTTACAAGTTTAGAGCAGCTCAGTACACACAGCAGTGGCGCAGTAACACCAAGTTCCTGTACAGCGACACAAACAAGTGCAAGATATCGGAGTTCAGAGCAGAAATCCACAATTAAACAAAAAGCTCGGCTTTAGCTGTCAAGTATTTCCAGGTTCAACAAGTCCACACGCCATTACCGCAGAACCCACCACCCAAAACACGACGCAAGCAGCAGGCGCCTGTTTCTCTCGTACAGAACAAACCGGTTTGCTCGCTTCCTCGATGGCATCCTCATCATGACGCATGGATTTGAAAGACAACGCCACGCGCCAATGGAGACTGATTATATTACACACGTCCCGCCCTCTGCGCGCAGGTGCATATAGCTGAAGAGCGAGAAAAAAAAACACAATTAAAAAAAGTGCAGCAAAAAATCAGAAAAGATCAGTTCATTTAATGATGGATTTTTATTCACAGTCAGGAATTTAAGAGGCACTTTAAAGTAATGCATTCCATTACAGCATAATTCATTCATTCATTCATTCATTCATTCATTCATTCATTCATTATCTCCCGCTTTATCCTCTATTAGGGTCGCGGTGGGGTTCCCCATGCCAATCCAGGGGAGAACGTCTCGGGCGCTGGGCAGATAGACCCAGGACAGAGCGCCAATCCATCGCTGGGCACACACTCACTCACACACACACTCTATATGGGGCAATTTGGAGAATTCAATTGACTTTATCCATGTTTTTGGACTGTGGGAGGAAACCGAGGAACCTGGAGGAAACCCACGCAGACACGGGGAGAACATGGAAACTCCACCCAGATGGGGATTCGAACCGGGAATCCCTAGCGCTGAGAGGCGAACATGCTAACCACTAAGCCACCGTGCCGCCCCCAAATAATAATGTATTTTTAAAATTTGTATTTTAAAAGACTAAATTCTTACCACTCTGCTAACCTATACTTGGATTGTCCCCATTCAGGGAAAAATGCTTAATGCTCTGTAAGGGTCGCATGGGGGCTTGCCACACCTATTCAGGGGAGAAGGTTTCGTGCTCTGGGCAACTACACCCAGGACAGGGTGCTGATCGTTGGACACACACACACACACACACACACACACACACACACACACACACACACACACACACAAACACACACACACACTATATGGGGCAATTTAGACTATTAAATTTACCTTGGGTCCATGTTTTTGGACTGTGGGAAGAAACCAAAGAACCTGGAGGAAACCCAAGCAGACAGTGGGAGAACATGGAAACTCCATCCAGATCTGGATCCGAATCTGGATCCACAGCGCTGAGAGGGAAACATGCAAACCACTAAACCACCATGCTGCCTGGTTACGGACATAGAAAATCATTGTCAACCATCAAGAAATATCACTGAAACTGTATTATTGACAGGAAGCCATATCTACATTTTTCACAGAAATACTGGCAAGTTTTGAGACTTACCCTTGACTTACAAGTATCTTAACTTCGTGGTTGGGGTCAGAGCACATTGTTGATACAGCCCCTCTAGATCAATTAGGGTTAATTAACTTCAATGGACTTTGGACTTCGAATCACGCTGAAGTGGAGAGACATCTTGAGTCAGTTCTTGGTGATTGAGTATTTAACCCTCACAGCGTTCTGAAAAATTAGTATGTCAAATGTCAAGGTAAGCAAAGCAACACTGGATTTGTATAGTGAACACACACACAAACACACACAAGCAGACGTATGCCCTTATTTATAAGAAAGGAGATAAAAAGAGTAGTTAAAATGTGTTGTGTGGCCAAAAAAAATAAAAAATAAAAATAAATATATATATATATATATATATATATATATATATATATATATATATATATATATATATAAATAAAAATATATATATAATTAATTAATTAATTATCTTCCGCTTCATCCTCTGTTTAATTATTTAAATACTATTCATTTCATTTGTGTGTAATGTATTATATTTATTTTGATATAATATATTCATTCATTCATTCATTATCTCCCGCTTTAGCCTCTATTAGGGTCGCGGTGGGGTTCCCCATGCCCATCCAGGAGAGAACGTCTCGGGCGCTGGGCAGATAGACTCAGGACAGGGCGCCAATCCATCGCTGGGCACACACTCACTCACACAGACACACTCTATATGGGGCAATTTTGAGAATTCAATTGACTTGATCCATGTTTTTGGACAGTGGGAGGAAACTGAAGAACCCGGAGGAAACCCACGCAGACACAGGGAGAACATGGAAACTCCACCCAGATTGGGATTCGAACCGGGAATCCCTAGCGCTGAGAGGCGAAAGTGATAACCACTAAGCCACCGTCCCGCCGATATATATATAACACTGAATATTTACATTGCTGGGTTGGAAATGTTATTTCAGCTATTTGATAACTTCCTGTACAACATTAACGTTTCCAGTAGATGCTGATTACAATGTAGCAAATGTTCCTGTCTGTGTAATCTGTGTGTGTGTGTGCGGGGGGGGGGGAGACCCCCACCTTTGTGTTCCTCTCGTTCTCTCTTGAGCAGCTGCAGAATACCATGCAGCCAGACAGACCATCACTGCTTCTGTCATTATGCCTCCCTTGTGCAGGTAGGTGTCTGATAGGTTTGTTATTCTGCATGTGTCACCTAATTATAGGTTTGATCTTGTTGTCTGTGTTTTAAAACAGAGCCAGACAAAGCTATTTGATGCAGGATGTTTGTAGAGCAGGAATGGCGCATTCAGTGTGAAAGAGCATCACAGTTTTGCCAAGTCAGGTCACTCTTGATCTTATAAAATGCAACCTACATGATCAAATAGTTTAACACATTCCTCTTGTACTGATACCATCAGAAACTGGTCCAAATGATAGTGATGCCAGATCTGATTGGAATTGCAGATGTTTTTTTACACATTGTTATATTATGCAATAAGCTTCTTGGATAAAAGCTTTGTCAGTAGATTTTACTATTTGTCTCGTGTACAAGTTATGTGCACTAAAATAACACAGAAGTAATATTCAGAAAATAACGGTTTGAATAAAATGGGTCAGTAAAATGTGTAACCAGTCCGATTCATGCAGGCCAAAATTAAACTGCTTTGAAGAACCTTAACACATTTGTATGTTTAAATCTGACTGTATTTTGTAAATCTTAAAACATTTGAATTTGGTGCTGGGATAAAATTAGGAATAAGTCTAATAGAGGGATGGTACAGGTTGGATGTTTTGGAAACAGCAGTTAGGTTGCCAAAATTAAGGTGGTTTGGGCATAAAAGGGATTAGGATTGGGACTCCATGCAGGAGGTGAAGAGTAAAGACAGAGAGGAAATTAATAAATATGGTGAGGAAAAACATGGTCGTGGTCATTATTTTGGCCGCTTAGTCATAAACTAGGGTTTCGGCCACTGGGCAGATACACCCAGGAAAGGGCGCCAGTCCATCACTGGGCACACACTCACTCACACAGACACAGAACATGAAAACTCCACCCAGATTAGGATTTGAACCCGGAACTAACCACAAAGATTTTGTGCCATAATAATGATATAATGTATATAGTATCCTCATAATAATAATAATAATAATAATAAAATAATAATATAATATATTTATTTATTTATTTATTTTTATTTTATATTATTCTATTATTCATTATATATTTTACTGATTTGTTAATGTGCGGCACGGTGGCTTAGTGGTTAGCACGTTCGCCTCTCAGCACTAGGGATTCCCGGTTCGAATCCCCATCTGGGTGGAGTTTCCATGTTCTCCCCGTGTCCGCGTGGGTTTCCTCCGGATTCTCTGGTTTCCTCCCACAGTCCAAAAACATGGATCAAGTCAATTGAATTCTCAAAATTGCCCCATATAGAGTGTGTCTGTGTGAGTGAGTGTGTGCCCAGCGATGGATTGGCGCCCTGTCCTGGGTCTATCTGCCCAGCGCCCGAGACGATCTCCCCTGGATGGGCATGGGGAACCCCACCGTGACCCTAATAGAGGATAAAGCGGGATATAATGAATGAATGAATGATTTGTTAATGTGCACATTCAATATAAAGCAATGCGTATTGCACATGCACATTGATATTTGGTTTATATTAATACACTTGAAGTTGCATTTCTGTGTGGCTCATGCTGGTCTGTAGGTTACATGTGAAATGATGTCATGAAAACTAAAATACGAAAAGTTATCTATCAAGTCAGTTTATTGGCATATTAAAAAAGGCATATTATGGTAAAAACAGTCAAAATGTAAGTACTGTAAATACTTAAGTACTTTAATACTTAATAAAAAATATTAAGACTTTAACAATATAATTAAAATAACTTTAATGCCCCGCTTATTTAAGTGTTTAAACCTTTCTCAAAATATTTATTAATCTTAATCTTATTAATCTTTAAATGAATAATCCATGTTAAACTAGTTAGTTAGTTAGTTAGCTTTTTAGTTAGTTATGCTTTTTTTTATTTAGTTGACCATCTTTGTGTGTTCAACTTGCTATATATTTAAGGCTATAATATTTGTGGTGCTACAGACCTTTCTGCCCATGTCACCTCATTTTCAACTCAGTATGCTGTTTAGACTACGCTGTTAAAACATAACACCACATGTGAAACTCCAGCTGGTGAACAATAGACTGCTGCTCTATGTCTGGTAACAATGTAGCTGTGTTTCTGTAGATCAGTTCGAGGAACCATGCCTAGCTTTGTACACAAATTCTTAGACAAGTCACAATTGTAATCATTGGCTGAAAAAAAAACACATTCCATGTCGAATCCCTGTGGTTTGCACATATACATGGTGCTTTCATGAGAGCGACTTACTCAGCATATTTAATAACTGACTTTTCTCAATGACTTTTAAATAAGACTGACTTGAGGTTATGTGGCTGTTGCTCTGTTAGCATAACATGAAGGCTAGAGATGAGGAAACTGGCTGGACTCAGGGGACTCCCAGTTTAGCAGGCATCTTCTGTGCCCTAATTCACCATTCATCCTGAGCTAGAGCAAGTAAACCTCTGACAAACACTGCAGGCGATCAGTTTATATGAATGGGTACAGAAAATCTGCAGCAAACCTGGAAGAAAGGAATTTGATCATTCAGTTTTGCAATGTATACAGCTCGTTTCGTGGTCTAACGGTTAATAGATAGTAAACAGCAGAAATAAACAGATTTCAAATGTGATCTGAATAGGTTTACATTTTTTAAATTTGTTCATGCAGTCAGATGAGTTCTCTATTTACATTGCTTAATTTTTGTGAAAGGGCGGCACGGTGGCTTAGTGGTTAGCACATTCACCTCTCAGCACTAGGGATTCCCGGTTCGAATCCCAATCTGGGCAGAGTTTCCATGTTCTCCTCGCGTTGGTTTCCTCCGGGTTCTCTGGTTTCCACCCACAGTCCAAAAACATGGATGAAGCCAATTGAATTCTCCAAATTGCCCCAAATAGAGTGTGTGTGTGCCCAGCGATAGATTGGCACCCTGTCCTGGGTGTATCTTCCCAATGCCCGAGACTTTCTCCCCTGGATGGGCAATGGGGAAGCCCCCCGCGACCCTAATATAGGATAAAGCGGAAGATAATGGATGGATGGATGGAATTTTTGTGAAAATTAAGTCACAATGCAGGAGATGTTCACAATGTTAGCAATAAACAATTTTGTTTTAAACAAAATTGTGTTTCACGGACCCAATTTCACCCTAAGTACCTTCTATTGGAAGTGGGAACATGAATACTCAGATTATACCAGATTGGGATTCAAACCCAGATCCTCAGCACTGAGAGGCAAAAATGCTATCCACTAAGCCACCATGCTACTCGGTTTTAGAATCAGAAATGCATTAATCCTGAATGATTATTTATTAAATTAATCAGTTATTAAAAGCTTGCACAAATATGGCCTTGTTTTGGCCTGTTTTTCATTTATTTATGCAATTAGATGTACTGATTGTGTTATCTTACTTTGTTTATTTTCTTCTTATATTTTTATTTTATGAACAATTTTGGCAACGGGTGCCCTTTGTTTGGCTTGTGTACCTGCCTCAGAAAATATTTGTGTGCATGCAGTAATACTGTGTCTGATTTACAAATGTTAGCATAATAATCATTAACTCACCACAACATACTTTTGAGAATCAGCCACCAAATAAATAACATCTACATGCTATGGTGGTGCTGAGCATTGAGGAATCAAAATTAAAGGATAACAGTAAAATAGATGAACTACAGTCTGTAATTATGGAACTACAAAGTGTTACTATATGGTACAACAACCTAATAAAATGTTAAAAGTGTAGAAATAAGAAGGTTTGCATAATAAAGAGACTGGTGAGTGTGCATGTACAGTACAGTTTTCTATATATGTTCTGTTTTGATGACAGACTCACTTCCTTAAACTTTTCTGATTTGTTCTTCTAGAATACTGCTGAAATTTCACTGGTCTTAAAACATTCATCATAGACTCTATAAAATTTACTTAATGTTTCCCCAAAAAATCAAAGTAAGGCTAAATAATATTTAGAATGTCAATATCAGTCCCTCAGACATTAGTATTGACATTAAACAATCCAGATGAGGACAGCAGAATAAAGACTAAGAATGACCACCTTTCCAATTTGAAGGCTTTGGCTAAGAAGCTACATTTGGACATAAAGCACCCTTCATACCTGGATTGGAGATTTCATCTGGAAAGCCAGAGATACAAAGACCCAAAGCCATCGGCAGGTGCAAAAGAAAGACACATACGAGTCTGGAGCTCTCTGAAGTGGACCAGATCTTCACTGGACTCTCTAGCAAACAAAAGTCAAAAATATCTTCCTGACAGATCAAAGGGCATTAAAAGTGCTGCTGACACACTGGAATGGCTCAGGAAGGAGCTGGTAAGCTGTCTGTGTGTATTTTTTTCATATAATGATATCAAATTAAAGGTAATTCATTTACCTGCCAGAGGTTCTGATAATGATCAGCGTGAAGTTTAGATACTGTAAGCTTAGGGTGAGACATACAGAGTGTAAAAAGCTTGCAGCAACGACAAGAACGTGTCTTCTCATTGTGTTCTGTGTTTTGGCACCACCACATAACCAGTGGGGTACAGTGGCTTAGTGGTTAGCATGTTTGCTTCTCAGCACTGGGGATCTAGGTTTAAATCCCAATCTGGGTGCAGTTTTCATGTTCTCCCGTATCCGCAGGGGTATCCTCTGGGTTCTTTAGTTTCCTTCCAAAAGTCCTAAAACATGGATTCAAGGTAAATTGAATGCTCTGTTTGTGTGTTTGTGCCCAGCAGTAAATTGGCAAAATGTCCTGGGTGTATCTACCCAGCGCCTAAATTGATCTACCCTGAATGTGCATGAGGAACCCCCCCATAACCTTATTAAAGGATTAGTTGTGTACCTTAGCTTAGCTATATTTCTTTGGGTAGTAGCCCAAAGTGTCATTTATTGTAACTAATATAAGTATAATATAATATAATATATTATAACTTAGGGCAGCACGGTAGCTTAGTGGTTAGCACGTTCGCCTCTCAGTGCTAGGGATTCATCTGGGTGGAGTTTCCATGTTCTCCCCGTGTCCGCGTGGGTTTCCTCCTGGTTCTCCGGTTTGCTCCCGAAGTCCAAAGACATGGATCAAGTCAAATGAGTTCTCCAAATTGTGACCCTAATATAGGATAAAGCGGAAGATAATGAACGAATGAATGAATAAATATTGTAACTTTTATAAGTAACTAATAGCTTAGCTCATTACAGTTTACAATTAGCCTGACCAACGCTGGTTACACAATGAGGATAGGGGGACAGGATAAATGCGTCACACACGCTATGTTCGCTGATGTTTCTGTCGCTGACGCCACAGTCTTGTCATTGCATAAATGCACCATGTATACCACGTATACATTTCTTACACATTTGCACAGGATTATGTTGTATATTGTCTGTATATTGTTTATTGTACAGTGTTTAAAGTCTGTATAAATATAGTGTCGTAAATCTGTTACTAGAAACAACACCAACCACACCATATGAGTATAACTCACTTGACCAATAAATCTGATTCTGATTGCAGCAAGCGCTCATGTTGTTTGTCGCACCATGACTTATTTAGGCTGCACACTGACCATAAGTAGAACCTCCAGCTGATTACAGTCTATCGTCATGACAAATACTGTTGTTGTGTTCCCTTAATGTTTATAGATTTCGATTTGTTTTAACTACTTTAGAAAGAAGTGCAAATTCAAGACCAGCAGCTAGCTCTCCAGCTATTGTGTCTACACCGTGACCTCAACAAGCTGAAAATCGAGCAGGCCTGCAAACAGCATCAGAAGATGATAAACGATGCAAGATTCGAGCTGGAGGAGCGGGATGACTTGCTGGACCTACTGTGCGATTTCCCCATTAACTCCGGATTCAGTCCCTGCACACCTCTGAAGCTCATTGGCATCACAAAGATGAACATCAGCTCCCGTCGCTTCTCCTTATGCTAGTCTTTTCCGTATAAACGGAGTATAGAATCTTGATTCTTAAGAGATTGTGAGTGTCTCATCTTTTTCTGCTAATTGTGTAGCATTAGATGGTACTAAGATAGTTAAAAACAGGTTTAATTTAGATTGTTCTGCTTGTTTCATGTGTTAACATTGTGGATCCCCAGAACATTACCGTTGTGTTCGTACTTCAGGTTTGTAGCGGCATGGAAAAATATCTTAGCATGTTTTTAGGAAAACTTTTTAAAAGATTTTAAAAGTTTTTGTGGATATTTGCTTTTAGGGCAAAATGAGTTTAATTTAAAAGCGTGCTGTTTTAAATTGAGCCCATATACTTTTAGTGGGGTTGATGTTAATAGTTCACTTAAGGCCAGTGGTGTTTCTCTGCACCAGTGTTATTTGCTTTGCCCATTTACACCATATTTTTTTTTAACTGATTAGACCCTCTTACAATCTAAATGTATGTAGGTTGGTGAAGCTTTGTGTCATTTTTGCACTGATTTATTACAAAACTGCTAAAACTTTAATACACAATAAGTAAAACGGCGCCTCCCAGAGGTCATCCTCTGATTTTAAACAGTATGTGATGTTTGTTGCACCTACTGTATGAGAAAATGTATGACGTAACAATGATTTTAGACAATAAATCTGACAGGAATTATAAGAAAATGAAATGTTTATTTTTTTTTTTTCAAGTTGTCACTCATGGATTTAAACAATGAACATACAAAAGTTTTCATTTATGTGTTGTACTTGTTCATCATGGAAATCTGTACAGTACGTGTTGTAACATTGTAAAATATAAAACGTCTGAACAATGTATAAAATGGTAAACTAAAAAAAAGGATATTTAATCAAGTGTTCAAATGAGTTTATCAATCACATCTTAATAATATCTTTTCAAGGTTTAGGATTCAGATGCCAATGTCTGTAACCTTGCCCAACATTCATTATTCCTTCACATCAGGACATGTTAAAGTGAGAACACAGGAGAATAATGAGTGCAAAATAAAACATGTAAATAAATGTAACTGATATTACTGTATACATAAATGTATTTCCCTTTAAATTCTCAGCCATGGGAATTTGAACAACTGCTGATGATTCAGCTACATACAGTCAGTCCAAGCATTAAACCCAATCTACATTCTGACTCATGGTTGTAGATCAGAGTTATATTTTTGTAAAAATATAGCTATGCACGTCAAAAATTGCCCTCTAACTGAACTGGTATCTGCTGTAGCAATGCAGGAAAACAATGCGATTCAGAAGTAGAAACTGGCTTTCATGTTTTTGCTGGTGAGCACTTCAGTGACACCTCGTAATAGATGGATATACACTCATGCAGTCAATGTCTCTCTTTGAGGACTCAACAAGCCTCAAATTTAAAGGTACCAAAAGTCATGAACGTTAATATGACACAGCCCTACAGAACTGACTGACAAGACAGAGTTCAACAAGATTAAAAACTCTAACAAACGCCCTGATTCTTTAGTATTCAATGCACCAAGTACGCTATATACCCATGCAACATTACACAGACGATCTCAATTTTTCTGATTATTTAAGCAATTCTTGTAATCTAAGACATACAATTAATTATGGACCATGACGCAGCTACACTGCGTTTCAGAGAGCTACTACACAATATACATGTTCAAATCCCTAACAGGGTTGGACAGCACATCACTCAGCATTTAACCAAATTTGAGTTTCAGAAAGTTAATAAAACAGAACGTGTAAAACTACATTCAGTTCAACTACACAACGCTGAACAATGTGCTTATCATATAGTGATACATCCTGATTACGACACCCTGATCATTTAAAAATCATCAAAAAAAAAAAACCAACACAAACACTATAGGAACTAAATAAGTATTGGAACACCTACACATTACACCTACATTATGGCCGTTATGGCAACATTTTCTATGCTGATTCCCTCTTTGCAACTGAAACATCTTTCACTCTTCAACAAAAAGGCCTTCAACAAGAATTTGGAGAATGTCTGTGGAAATCCAGAAAGGCATTTTTAATGTCAGACACTGATGTTGGTCAGGAGAACCTAGAGTATCATTTCCATTGTAGTTCCCCCCAAAGGAATTTAATTAATATCACCTCAAAAAAAAGTTGTTATTCCACACCAAACTCACCTTACAGAACTTGATTTGTGCATAGGGATATTCATATGCAGGAAAATTAAAAAAGGCCTTGACTAAACTGTTCCCACAAATTTTGATGCATACTGTTGTCAAAAATGCATGACAAAGTTTATACACCTGTCACAATGGGATTAAATAAAACAAAGATTTGTTAATATATAATGTATCTTCAAAATTAATCTGTCAGGCAAAATCACTTTAAATAACATATGGCGTAAAGCTTTTGATCTGGAAAATGATTAACTGTATAGAGACACCCCATGAATCCTTAAGAAAATTAGTCAAAATAAGGTAAATACTGCTGCTCATTGTCTTTCTGCTTCATCGTAATAAGGCCTTTTCTCAGGTTCCTGACTTTTTAACACTTTCGTGTTAAAATGTGTTTGTGAAGTTCAAACAGCTAAAACATTCAAGCATGCAATGTCAGTATCTAAATATAGAACTTTCATCACAGGACACACACACAAAATATTTTTCTGTATTGCGGGTACTTTACATAGACTTCCATTCATTTGTAGTGATTTTCTAGCTAATGATATGACATTGTGGGGACCAGCTTACAGTATACACACACACACACGTGCAGAAAACTATCAAAAGTTCTATCTTTTTTAGAGTAGTTTAGAGTAAGCAAAAAAAAAAGTGCATACATGCAGCAAAAAAAAAAAAAAAAAAAAAAAAAAAAAAAAAAAAAAAAAAAAAAGGTTTTAAGGTAAACTAGTATACACTACCATATACTACTTTGGTAGAACACTACCAAATCTACAGCATTAACTAGATTAGTGACTA
Organism: Corydoras sp. C115; assembly: GCA_019802505.1. Classification (NCBI taxonomy): domain Eukaryota; kingdom Metazoa; phylum Chordata; class Actinopteri; order Siluriformes; family Callichthyidae; genus Corydoras; species Corydoras sp. C115. The sequence continues at coordinate 769,812 of JAFMOC010000021.1, read as the reverse complement.
CATGATGCCTTGAATTTTCCCAACATCAGTGCCTGACCACACAAAGCCTCTTGTTAGCCAACAGGTATTAGTCATTTTATTAACTCTAATCTCAGGAGCATAAAACCAATGGTGTCAATTCTGCATTAATGTCTAGGTTTTATGTGTAAAGTTTCCACAAACGTTTGACCATGTGTTGTGAACAACAACAAAAATCATTTTAACCAGTTAAAAGTGAACCTAATACTTGTTATAATATATTATTTACAGCTTCATTCACCATGGGTATAGACATTAAACTTTAAACCATACATCTCATGTCATCATTTATTAAATGTGGTCAGTAGATTAAGAAATGTACTTGTAAAGACATCTCAAGAAAAATAGCAGTTACTAATTCATGCGCGGTTATATATCGTTTACTTATTTATTTATAAAGTTTGCTTTAACGTTGTTAGTAATTTGATGGAATTGCCTTTTATGAGAAATGAAACCTCAATGAAAAACTTATTACAAGAGGTTTTTTTTGTAGATAAGCTAAGTCTGCCTCACAGAATTGTTGAAAATAAACAAAGGTTTTTGATTTTAGTTTATCTACAAGTTTTATTTTTATTCTTGTTCTTGGAATTAACAAAGTGATTCATCTATTAAAAAAGATAACAGCACCAAATAGTCATAAGTTTACTAATCAAAATCTGATTAAGCCAATAAAGTTATACGCTGAATCACTCTCATAGCAATTTGTTTTAATTTATTATAGAAAGAATACATAGCGTAATTTACTTAATACTTAATGAATGCTGACATGAAATGTCCAGAAATTTATTTATGAAATAATTATAAAAAATTATATGTTTAAGTATCTTGGTGCCGTGGTGTGTATGCATCAACTCAGAGCTAGAAATACTGTGCAACAATATGATGCCAATATTTGCACAAAGGTTACATTCACACTACCATGAAGTGACCCAAATCTGATTTTCTGCCCTAATGTGACACGGATCTGAATTAGATTTTAATGGCTTAATGGCTGTGTGAACATGCCAAAGGTAATCTGTCACTTTTATATCAATAATCCAATATGCATCAAATTTGCAGAGATGTGTCTTAAATAAAAACACTTAGATCGGAAGACCAGTTTAGCATTCAAGAAACAAAGCTTTTTTTTTTTATTGTAATGTGTTTGTAACTGTATTATAAAAGCAGCAAGATACTCGAGGTTGTGCATTATAGTGACTGAATCAAAATTTACGTCATTTTGCCTTATTACTTTGGTAAAACATAAAAAAAGAGCAGAAAATTGGAATTGACCACTGAGACTTGTAACGTGAATGTAGCCTTAAAAGATTCTGAAAGCAAATACATGCTTCAAAATATTTTGGGAAACCAATCCACATTCAGTAAATCATCAATATCACTCATATTTATCATATTTCAGCTGCGTTTATGTACTGGATCAGAAAACCACCGCATTTCTGACATTACAATCATTACTTTTCAAAACCTCCATCATGCTAGTAAAAGCTAAACCAGATTTCACTCGACAAACTAAATCAACCGACAAGGCTAAATTGAAATGTAAAAATAAATACTCACAGTTCAACAACATTGATTCTAATCTGGCACAGGTAGAAATCCAAAATCGTGACATGGAAACGAAACAAACGATCAGAGAAAAGAGAGAAGAGACAGGACTCTGTGCCGCAGGGGGCAATCACCTTGTTTTTCCACTAATATTTGGTGTTGCTCCACAAGAGCAAACATTTCTTAATAGTACATTTTGAATGCCTTTAAAAAAATACTCGAACATGTAGACTAGCTATTCATCAGCCCTTAATGACCAATAAACTGGTCTGTTATTGTTAGTTCTGTTGTTGTGTTAGATCACTGAGTGTTACAACCTTGATGTTTCCACCCAGTTGAATACAAGCCTGGATCTCTAACCACTGTTCAGGCAGTTCTGTTCAACATCACATCATACAGAATAAAGACATCGAAACCATGATGCCATTAACCTAAAATCAGACAAACCGTACATAAATAGTGTTTTACTTCACAGTATATATCATAAATAGAAGCTATTGGTGTACAATATGTTAATTATTAAAAGTACCGTTTTACTGCTGGCAAAATATATAGCGAGTATTTTCGGAGAAAAACAAATATATATTTGTGTATTATACATTATACAGTTTATACAGTATTAACTACCCACATGCAGAGGAAATAAGAAGAGTGATGTGCTGTTCCTTATAGAATAGAGGAAATGATTATATTGCATTGTTTGGATACCAAAGACTGTGTGCTTGTGCTTTGATAGAAAACTCAATTACACCCAACAAGGTGATGTCCCCTTATGCAACACAGACAAATCGAATGCAAGGGCATGCAGAAGTACAATATACAAACGATGCACATAGTAATGTCATAACAACTTTGGCTTTTAGTTGGGGAACGTGAGCCACCAGGTACACGGTACATTTCCGTTGAATACATTTCTGTGATTCTGCAAAACCTGATTCGATTGATGAATTAAATGATGTGCAAAACTGAACATTAACAGAAGCCACTTATTACAAAAATCCAAATAGCTGTATTCATTTGCCTGACTGTTACCCGACTAACAATGCATGACGTTTTTTTAAAACCCTGTAGTTATAAATAACGGGTGATCATTAACTCTAACAAACTGAACACGTCGACCGAAAACTGCAGAGGTATTACATGTTATGCAAGTCCAGTTCAATCTATTAAAAAAAGAAATAATAAAAACACATTAAATTAATAAAAATATAAAACTAACTCCAGATAAGTTACAAATGCACAGTAGACTGAATTAAGCCTAGAATTTGCAGAGGTGAGTTTCTTAAAACATTCTATATACCTACATATTACTTCAATCATGGAATCCCAGCATTCAGCTGATTATCCTCAAGAAAAGCGTATGTCCTTAAGCAGAAAAATCAAACATTGGAAAGTGAACCTTTTTCCATCTGGAATTAAAAGCACTCTTAAGACACTGACAACTATAAACTGTGCTGTACTCAAATACATGGTGTCCACCAACTATGCATATCGCACATAACATGATGGCATTAAGATAATAAATATCAAATTATTAAACCTTGTTGTAGGTTAAAAACGGTTTAGTCCAGAGAGAATTTACACATTCTCCACTCCGCCAGAGTGGTACCAATTTGGCCATGTCCCATACCATTTGGATGCTCTATCAACATATACAATCTATTAGACAATATGCAATGCTGCCTATGTTCAGAATTGCATGCACAATAGCCAGATGCCAACAATTTTGTATTCATAACAATCAGTTGGTTGACATGGAATTCCGATGCAGAAATAAAGATACATGACATTCTATTATTCAATGACCATTAACAAAAAGAATGTAACGTGGCCAAAGAATTTCATTTGCAAAAAAAAAAAATTATGCATACAGTAAAACACAGCATGAATTAAAAAAAAATATTTCCAGACAAAAAAACAACTGCATTTTTACTATGTACACATCGGTTCAGTAGTGTGTTTTGAATAAACAGTATGATGAGTTATTGTACAGTAAGGCTTTACATGAAATTCTTTTTACTTATTGATGAACCATTATGTACAAAGGCGGTTCAGAATTAGCACCTTGATATTAAACGTTCTCAATGTTATCACTACAGCAATACCAGATGTCAAGTGTGGTTTGGTTTCATTCCTTGTTCCAGGTCATATCATGGTCATTATAAGGTTACATTCTTAAATCAGTGGTACTGAGACACAAGGATGGATACAAGAGAAATCACATATCTAACATAATGTCACACTGACTTGGTTTCTTGTCTTCAAACCCAGCAATATTGAACTTATTTAACCTTAAAAAATGATACTTTGCAAATTAGGTAAAGCTAAAGTGTCCCCGTGGGTTCTCCGGTTTCCTCCCACAGTCTAAATAACATGTATTCAAATTGGTAGCTCTAAATTGCCCCTATTGTGTCTGTTGGGTGTGTGTGTGTCCACTGGACGCCCAAACCATTCTCCCCTAGTCTGACCCTAGTCCCAAGTACAGGATCAAGTGAAAAATGAGTTGAATATCATTGCATTAGTTATATATATGTTGCTGCAACAACAAAACAATGCAAAATACAAAATTACATTAGTACTTAAGCTGAATTACATAAAATTCAGTGTTCATAACTAACTATAATTATCAGAAAAAAACAAACCCTTGCTGAGTCACACTAAAAACCTATAATAGGATTCCACAGCTTTCAATGCGTGTTGAATTTAGCTCGTGCAAAACCCATAGCAACGCGTGACGAACTGAAATATTCTTATTGCTGTATAGTCATTACAGGAAATATGACTAAGGGTATAAATACAGTCTTGTGAAAAGGTTTGATTAAATTCATTCTTTTGATTTAAGTGAAAATTTACTACATGGACAAAAGTATTAGGACACAGTGCTTAGTCGATAAATACTTGTTTCACAGGCATAAAAATAATCAAGCATCCAGAATGCAAACGCATGCCAAAATTTTGTGGAAAGCTCAATATATATGATGTCTTAATACTCTGTCCAGTTAATATTTACACAACCATCACAACTTTCACACTTTTGTAAACAAAAAAGAAACTGGGCACACCCAGAACACAGAATCCATTCCTGGGCATGCACACACACGTTTTTGGATTGTGGGAGGAAACCAGAGAACCCCGAGGAAACCTACGTGGACACATGGATGGCATGGAAACTCAAAATTGGGATTCGAACCAGGATCCCCAGTGCTGAGACGACTGTGCTAACCACTAAGCCGGTAGTGCTGCCCTACATTAAACACAGCCTGTAGAAAAATAATAGCATAGCAAAGGTTTAGAATGCTGAATTTTACAGATGTGCAGACAAAAGTTCACATTAAATGGGTTTCATATTAAAACGATGTTGACTTGTTAAAGATAAACACTGTGTAATTTGAGTTAAGGTGTCTGAAGGTTGCCATAAGACTGCATTAGGTTTGGCAAATTGCTGGAAATTACATATATCTGCCACACGATGGCATCAGTTTACAAACTTCCATACTATTTGAATTAAACATGTTCAATAATTATTAAATACAAGTGTCTGAAATTAAAAATGTGTCTTCTCACCATGAATCTGAGTGCCACTGATCTAACAGAATCATTAACGGTGTAGTGATCTGTGTGCTTATAGTCTGAAAAAGTGCTTAGTGTTCCAAAAAGGCCATCTGGCTTTATATTTAATTCTACATCTTATTAAATATAAAACTTTACTCATGTAAATATCTAGCGTTGCTGTACTAAGAAAACTTTGAGAACAGTTATGAAGGGTTGTGCACTGCTTTTGTAGTGCAGTTGCACCACTTATCTTTTAACACCACTGGAATGTTCAGTAAATACTTAACTTGCTTGCAGTTAAATTTGTCATTATGAAAACAGGTTCTGTACTGGTACGTGACAATTGTAACAGTAATACTGAAATATTAAAAAAAAAAAATAAATAAAAACAGTGTACATACTGGCATTGTTGTTTGCTGAAAATGCTGCATTGATTGCATTAAGCACCTGAAATATTAAAGCACCACAGCTAAAAGAAAAGTGGATGTATTGCTATACGATGATGGTGTTTTCAAATTTATTGGCACACGCAGTGTGGGCTGTTCCTGCCTTTTAGCTTTATACGGTATTTTTAAACACATCACAGCCTTTAAGAATAATAATGTTGGGTATTAAGTCATTTTAGGTGCTGTTATTAAAATATTATTTGATTTAGCATAATGAATGCAACAAACTCACTATCACTTGCTATAACATGATACAAAAAAAAAAAAATGTTGACAGTAGTAAACAAATCACAGTGTATTAGATCATGGAAATGGGGAGGTTAAAATATTATGGGTAAAAGAAAAATGATGAGCAACAACACTAAGACAAAAATAAGATATTTTCCAGCAAACAACATACCGGGACAGAGTAAATAATACCAAATATGGGGTGTTAATACTTACTTCACATGCAGAGGTACTAAGTGCAATGCCTAACATTTAAAAGTATCTGCACCAGAATATACCTGAGCCATACATGAGGTAAGGGAAGGGCTAGCAGCAACCAGGGAAGGAGCTGTGCTAAGAGAGACAGCATACACAAGCTTTTATTACTGTAACCCAGTCACATGGCTGTCATTTTGATCCAAAATGGTAACTTCATAGCACTCAGATATGCTAACCAGAATATCTGGTGTTTCTTAAGCTCATTTCCAACCCTGGCAAGACCCTTCACCTTACTATATGCACCTGCATGGCGTGTTCTAGGATCCGAGCAGGCACAATGTGGCCAAAGTCAGCGGAGTGTGTTCACATTGGCTTTTCCATTACCTGTACCTACACAAAACAACAATTCCATAGGGTCCATGCATTTCGAAGGGAAGCTTCTGAAAACAGAAATGAAATACTAACATGTTTATCGAACTACCCGGGTCATTATTCACGTAGGAATAAAGTACCGTGCAAAGAAAAGCTCATTTTCATAAGGTACCAGAAAACATTATTTCAAAGTGAGCACCCAGAGCAAGATGTTGAAAAGGGGGGTTGAATGGCAAATCCAGCAGAGAATCGGAGTAGATTACAGCAGAGGATGTAATTTGGCTTTTATATAGTTCTGCAAATGGCAGCGAGCCCTGTGTGCCGTGAAAAAGTATCCTCTTCTCCGAGATAATCGAAACGCTGCCATACTTTCTTCATCTGTGAAAAACAATCAGGTATATTCAGGCTAAGATAGGTTTTAAGCCCGTAAGCGTATCGCTTATAACATAATAATAAAAAAAATATCTTAAAAAGGTACAGCAGCTTTAAAAAAAAACAAACAAACAAAAAAAAAAACACATAGGCAACAGCCCAATATCGAACCATCGAGAAGCATCTGCATCACATAGGTTTCGTTTATGATTTTTTTACAGTATGTATGCAGGTAGATGAGAAGCATGGAGGAGAGCTGCCTGACCAATCACCGGTTCAAAATAACTGTAACATAAGCAGACAGCACAGTGTCTAAAGGTACGTGCCCTCGTGAAAAAATAGAATGGAGCATAACGTAAATACTAAGGGATGTCCCGATCAATTCTGCAGGACTAGCACAGTGTATTGTTTTGATCTATTGCTAATGGTCTAATGGTAAAAATGCCATTTTGACTTTTACCATCTTGATTAAAAGGTGATTTTATCCAGCAGTATTTATACTAATTGTAGTGATGTTTTCTGAAATTCATGTGCAAATGCTACCTTTAAAATTTATTCAAGGCCTTGTGCATGTTCCAAAATCACAGAAAGCAAATGCTGTACATTTTATTTACACCTAGATTAAGGTATATATACATCATCTTAAATTACGGGTCGAATCAACTACCAATTTTCCAGAATATTCATTGATTACCTTCTGCTTTATCCTCTACTAGGGTCGTGAGGGGGGTTCCCCATGCCCATGAAGGGGAGAACCTTTCGGGCACCGGGCAGATCTATCACTGGGCCTTTCCAGAATATTATTTATATGTAAAGTAAATTTTAAATTTTGTTGATTTGTATTCATTAAAAATGATCTATGTAATCTGCATTAATAGAAATGGGACATCCCTTTATATTCTATATGGACAAAAGGATTAGGAAACCTATATATGACACTCACTACAGCTTTCGTAAATTCTATGTGCAGCTGTTACAGCTGCATAATGTCCCTGAAAGCTTTTGGATTTTATCTGAGAGAACTTTTAGCCCATTCATCCATGAATAACATTTGTGAGGTCAGACACTGATTTTAAACAAAAATGGTCTGGTTCACAATCTCTGTTCTATTTCATCCCAAATATATTAGATTGGGATGAGGTCAGGGCTCTGTGCGGTCCAGTCAAGTTCTTCTACGTCAAACTCATTCAGCCATGATTTTACGGACTTTGCTTTGTGCACTGGAGCGCAGTCATGCAAGGCCCTTACCCAAACTGTTTCCACAAAGTCCACGCACACACCTATCCAAAGTGCGTGACTGTATTTAATTCAACAATTTATTCATTAAAAGGTGTGTCCCGTTCATTTCGTCCATATAGTACATTATATACACCATTGAGAATCTTCTCGCTGATTTTTTTAAATTACTCTGTGATTTTTTTAACAACAACAAAAAAAATGGACATTATACATTACACTGTGCATAATGACTATATAAGCTTTTAATGAAAGCTGTGCTATAGTGAGTCAATGAGGTATCTCATGATCAATATCACTGAATCCAAACTTCTTTTTAAGGCGGTCAGTCCTTGAATGCCACTGTGCAGTCAGTCAATATCTGTGATTTCCTGCAGGGGTCAATGAAACGTAAGCAAAATCATAATATTTTGAGGAAAACGTTAACACTGACACGATAAAGGCATGTGTGCGTGATCTTGGGCCGTGAATCACTGAAAGAAGTGCTGGTATGGTTAATCTACCTTCACTTTTCCAGCATAAGTTTTGACTAGTTGTAAACATTACAGCAAAAAAAAAATCCATTATCAAAATAAAACATTTTTAACAGACTAGTAAAAAAAGCAAACACTTAAAGGCTCCAAAAGAAAGTTTTGCATTGCAGATTTTTGAAATATTCCATTAAAAACACCACACTGCAGTGAGATCTCGAAATAAACACAAGGGGAAATGACAAATGAGAGCATAAATGAAACGAACATGGAGGACAGAAATTAATAAAGGGGAGACCGTGGTCACAGAGAGGATTCATACTGCAGGAGCTCATAGAGGAGCGGCCCATCCCTGTACCTGATCCCTACAGCCGAGGGACTGATGAACTGCAGGATGTTTATGGTCCTCCTTAAGCGGCGGTCCACAAAATGTGCATCCCAGGCTGGGTAGCGTTTGCGAGGCATGTCAATCTTGATGAGTGGCCCCTCCGGTCGATGACGTCCCAGCGGCGTAACCTGTTCAGGGGAACGCATTTGAAACACGGGTAAGCAGGTGTCTGCTTCAGTCTCAGCGTGCTGACCATAACGCAGTGTGGACGCTCTGCTTGGGGTTGTCGGGGCGGTTCGAGGACCGGGGTTCGGTGCCATGGGCTCGGCCTCGGGGGGTAAAGGAAGGCCCCATAGGAGATCGGCACAGCAGGAGCTGGCTAGCACCCTTATCCTAGGGCCCATGGGGTGAAGAACTCCATAGTAGATGCCCATGAAGACCACGCCTGAGGCAAAACTTAGGTAGACGCCACAAAGGACTGGCACTGCATAAGAGTCTGTTGTGGCTGGATCTCTGTAAGCGTACCACAGGCAGGTAAGCACCGTGTTCTCAGCCAGCACCACAAAGTAGTAGATCATCATCCGGTAGCGAGTCCGGCCCTCCTTCACATTGAACCAGCAGAAGATGTAGACGATGCCTACTACCATGTTAAAGAGCACCTCCTCCCATTTGGACATGCAGAAATCAGTGCCTCCATGCACGATCCAGAAGGCCATGGCGCACCAGTGCATCACCACAAAGATGCCAAAGTAGATGTGGAAGATGGACGCAAAGAGAGCGAACGAAAGCACCCGGGAAGAAATGGTGAAGAGTCTCCAGAAGATGTGAATCAGCGCACCTCGGTAGCTCATGCTTTTCTTGTCATCTCTGGAGTCTCTCAGCAGCTTATGGTAAGAGGCTAGCACCCAGGACAGGGACAGCAGAGATGCTAATAAAGAAACGCCTGTAGGACGTAGAGACAGTTTTATAAACGCTACAGCACATTACATACAAACACAGCCTACACATAAAAAGTTACTTTTTCGAGATGATGGCATTCAGTGTAACAAATAAAGCATGTCAGCAATTCGGAGTTTGCAACTCGCCGCTTCGGATTCCAGGTTTGAAGCCCAATCTGGGTGGAGCTTCCATGTTCTCTCCATGTCCGTGTAGGCTTCCGGGCTCTCTGGTTTTCTCCCACAGTCCAAAAACATGGATTTAATGTAAATTATATACCCTAGGGTTAATTGCCCTATATAGAACATGTTTGTGTGTGTCTGTGTGAATGAGTGTGTGCCCAGCGATAGATTGGCACCCTGTCCTGGGTGTATTTGCTTAGTGCCCGAAACATTCTCCCATAGATGGGCTTGGAGAACCCCCTGCGACCCTAGTAAAGGATTAAGTGGAACATAATGAATAAATGAATGTCAGCAATTCATGTGTGCATTTTAATGCATACATCATGTTTACCTGCCAAAGCATAATTAAAAATGTGTTACAGTGAACCTAAATCCCTTTTAATTACCGGTAATAGGAAAGGAGAATAAAATTAGCTTCAAAATAAGTGTGTGTGTGTGTGTGTGTGTGTGTGTGTACCCTATACAAAGCCATACTGTTGCTTTGATTACCACATATGACATGCTTAGTCTTCAGGACAGAAGTTTTGGTAGCACTTTTTATGAACCCGGTATTCATAATGCTTTATAAAAAAGGTAGGTCCGTTCCTTAAATCCGATTGGTTTGTCCAGCCGGGACATTGTTCATAATGCACACTTCTGAGTGCTTCACATTCATCTCGATGCATGTTTTAAAATACTTTATTTTAAATCATGTACCATAAATGGAAATATAGATTAATATAAGCAGTGAGCCCCCGGTGATAGATCGTCACCCTGTCCTGCACAGCGTCTAAAACGTTCTCCCCTGGATGGGCATGGGGAACCTCACTGTGACCCTAGTAGAGGGTTAATCGGAAGATAATGAATAAATGAATGAAATCACAGTGAGTCCGATGAGCACTACAACTGTTGCGGCAGTTGTTTATAAATTGTTATGACCACTAGCTGGCATTTTTTATATTTTTAGAGAAACCGATATCCTGTTATTAAGAAATTAATGTTTGCTTTAAAAACTTTTTCTTTAGTGTGCAGGCTTCACATCCATACGTCACTACTGGCCAGCCCAAGGCTTTCATCAGTCTTACTTTGTGATGGCGCTAATCAACTTGTTTTTTCAGATCTTTGTCTAATTATTTTTCTAATTACAAAGCTAATTACTAATGTGAACAGTAATTTAACTTAAATTAAAATCAAGTAATTTGATTGGGGAAAAAAATGTAATTAAAAATAAGCTCATTTATGTGCAGTAGTGCAGATAAGCAGCATTTCACATTTTACACTGGCCCATCAATTAAACTCCACAGAAAAACAATGTGGCCGGTGCGGTGGTAAAATGGTTTGCATGTCCACCTCAGTGCTGGGTATCCAGGTTCAAATCCTCATCTGGGTGAAGTTTTCATGTTCTCTTCGTGTCCGTGTGGATTTTCTCCGGTTTCGTCCCACAGTCCAAAAACATGGATTAAAGGTGAACTGGCTGATCTAAATAGCCTCTATATGAATTGATCATTTACATATAAAGCTGGACTGTCCAGATAAATGTTCAAATTCAATGAGTAAATGCAATTATTCAAGATATCTCTAGATGGTAGTGTTGATCCTTAATTCATTGTTGTTCAGATACTGGGATTCAGCAAACTATCCTCTTACTAACCACAAAGCACAAAAACAGTAATCAGACCTTTTTTGTGACGTTTGCTTAAAATAGTGCATAAAATAATGCAATATGTAGGTCAGGTAGGTGGTGCAGTGTGCCAGTGGGTAGCATTATGTTTATCTAAAATACCTCACACATGTGTGTTTTTGTAAGTGAGTGTGTGCACAGCAATAGATAGGTGCCGTGTCCTGAGTGTATCTGCCCGGTACTTGAAATGTTCTCCTCTGGTTGGGATTAGCGAACCCCCCCACATGCCCCAAATCGATTAGGTGTGAAATAATGAGATGAGGAAAATTATTTTATAATATAATTTTAGTAAAACAAGTCAAACGTTCTTACACTGCAAGGTCTCCGCCCGGTTCTTCTGGATCATAATGCAGAGTTGTAGCACCAGTTGGGGAGCGCTCTCCAAGAAAGTCTCCAGCAGCCTAAGCATGTTGACATCAGCATACTCATACATCATGGCCCAATAGAATCGCCGTCTGTGCTTGATTTGACGTCGGCTCTGGATGCCCAGATACATGGTGCGGATGTATCTGTTTAAATAAAAAGAACTTTCACTGTGGATTCTGATGAGAAATTATGCATTTTGTTTTGCATTTTGAATGCAAAGCAGTAAAACATGGAGGTGCCTTATGTACATACAGCAGCAGTCTGTTTGGACACGCCCCCTTCTTGCTCCATCATGCATGTTCTCCACATATCAAATACATGGACTTTGTAGTTTTACTTTCCTCTGTCAGAACCATCACAGAACAGGAATAATTTGGGTTGTGTATTGTTTATTGTCAGTTCTGCAGGGACACTGATGCAGTGAGGGGGCTTTTAGTGCAGCAGTGCTGCTCTAGTTTCATTTAAACATCTCAGTGACACTGCTGGGATAAGAATAATGAACCATCCAAATAATACCTGCTCTGTGGTGGTATTTCAGACTAGACTGACTACATTAGAGAACAGAATAAAGGGGACTACCACAGTAATTAATGTAGTCCACAAACAGATGGAGTACAGTCTGGAATTGTAAAACTACAAACTCCAGCTTCACAGGAAGTGGAACTGATAACGTGGACAATCTATGGAGCAAAAAGGATGTGTGCCCACACATTTGACTGGTACTATAAAAAGATACACTGCATGGCCCATAATATTGCAAAACCTACACATTACACATACCGGAGCTTTCACAACATCCTATTCTCATTCGCTTCCCCACCACTGCAGCTACAACAACACCCACTCATCTGAAGTCTTTCTACAAGATTGTGCAGCTTGTGGAATTTTTGGACAATTCATCTAGAAGAACATGTGAAAAGTCAGTCTAAAATGGTACAAACATTCCCTAATGACTAAACTCATCCAACCATCATTTAAAACCTTGCTTTCTGCATTGAGCTGCAGTCATAAACTCATCTAAACACAGCTGGATGCATAAACTTGTCCAAAATGCTTGCCTAGGTACTAGGTGTAGGTTGCCTAGGTATATATATATATACACAAATTTAAATTTGGTCATTTATCAGACGCTTTTATCCAAAGCGAATTTCAAAGTGAGCACATGGTTGATACAGCATCCCTGTAGCAATAAGGATTAAGGGTTTGCTCAAGGACCCACATGGGTAACTTCAGTGGATTTTCAGGGATTTGAACCCACAATCTTTAGCTTGATAGCCCAACACCCTAACCACTAAACTACCACGCCCCTATATACATACATGAATAAAAAAAATAATAATAATAATAAAAAATAATAATTATATTTTATATATATATATATATATATATATATATATATATATATATATATATATATATATATATATATATATATATATATATACATATACACACACACACACACACATATACATTTACATTCAAGCGTTTGGAGAATGGCACTCCTACTGAGCCTTGGTCCTCCCAAGGTTTCTTTCGGCTTATTCTTTTGGGATTTCAGGCTTATAACACTGTAAAGCTGCTTTGTGACAATGTATTACTATTATAAAAAGTGCCATATAAATTAACTCCTTGAACTTGGAACTTCCATGAAATGTTGAAAATGGTTTACTGACACAAGACAAAACGTCCTGGTGGTGCCAGTGCCTGGAAGCCACTTTGAGATGTGTTTTTATATATATATATATATATATATATATATATATATATATATATATATATATATATATATATATATATATATATATATATATATAAATTAATTAAGTGTAAAAAAAAAATTTAATGATTAAAAAAAAGCTCCAGCCTGAACTAATTTAATCCTCTAACTACACAGTCCACAGATGCACACAATGGGAGGCATTCCCCTTGTTTGATATGCTACACGGCGAACATCTCTGGGTTACAGTCTAAAAGACATGCACGCCCGTGAAATCCCACAAGGGGCTTGTGCTACAAGACTTCCTAAGGAGATTGAAGTTACATCAGTGAACAAGCACATGGGAAGAGACAGAATTACCTGCAGCACTACAAAAGACTACGGATTTAAAGGATTTACAAATCACCTGTATCTGTAGTAAAAAAAAAAATTTTTTTTAATTAAAAAAAATAAAAAAAAAAAATGAAAGTGGAATAATATGTTAAGAAATGAATATGACTGAGAAAATATTGTAAAAGGAAAAAACAATACAAAACAAATAATAAAATAATAAATAAAAAATTGGCTAAATTAAGAAAGCCTGAACGGCATGATAGCTCCGAGGTTGAAGTGATGGTCCAGCATCATGAAGGTTGAGAGTTCAAAATCCCAAATCCACCAAAGCTGTCAGTGTGGGCCCTTGAGCAAAGCCCTTAACCCTCATTGGTTAAGGGGTGCTGAATGACAAACCCTGCGTGTTGTAATTGTCAAGTTGGGGCACTTGCATTTTGCTTTGGAAAAAGCATCTGCCAAATAACTTCATGTAAATTTACAGCAGACAACAAATAGTTTATAATAAACTATAACTACATATACAGGTATAGTTCGAAAGCGTGTGTGTGTGTGTGTTCTCAATACAAATTCACATCGTTGCTTTGATTAGAACAAGATATGACATACAAGTTCAAATGTTCATTTATTTATATAGCACTTTTTAAAAATAGTACTTAGTACATTGTCTTAAAGCAACATTACAGTGTTCCGAGCCTGAATCCCCAAAGAGCAAGAAAAAAAAAAAACTTGGAAGAAACCTTGGGAAGGACTCATCCTCCTTGAGCAGCCAGGCAGCATAACATGCTTATACTTCGAGACCCTGCAGAGATTTATTAATTTTTTTTACAACCACCAAGAAATAACTTAAAGGGCATCATTTTAGCAATCTTAAGGGAGCCGTTAACCGTGCACCCTTCAGCTTGATTTAGAGCGTACTTACTGATATCTTAATAGATTGCATTATCTTAGCAATGTTAGTATTATGGCTCTAAAAACAATGTCATAATTTAAAAAAAATCTAGTGATATACAGGTGAAAATATACACTGAAGGAAACAGACTGGGTTCTGAAAAGACTTATTTACCACAGAACAGGATGGAGGCAACCCCCCCCCCCTTTTTTTTATTTTTCCAATTGAAAACCAATTGAGTACCAGAAAATGGCATAATAAAACTACAAAATAAAAGAATGACTGAGTAAATAAATACAGGGACAGAACATAAAAACTGAACTATGGCATAATGGAACAGAAATGGCAGTGAAAATCCTTCTTTCAAGGACACGTGGTTCAGATTCCAGGAAAAAGAAAAGTACACCACAGTCTTTTCTTCTCATCTGGGGGGTCAAGTAGTTGATTCAGTGCTACTACTATGTGAAAGCACTTGAAGAATCAATAGTATATGATTTAGTGTAATGATACCAAATACAAGAGAAATGTCTGTCCTGAGGCTTCAAGCACAAGCTGCTTCAGAGTTACATTAAATTACATTTGGACGTTTATTGGACGCTTTTATCCAAAGCGACTTACAAGGTGAGCACAGGGTTAATCACAACATCCCTGGAGCAATGAGGGTTAAGAGCCTTGCTAAAGGACTCACACCGGTAACTTCAGTGGACCTGGGATTTGAACCCCCAACCTTCAGATTGACAGCCCAACGCCCTAACCACTGAGCTACCACTCCGAGTTACTGCTAACCACAAACAATATATAGCCATGTATTCCTTCTTTCTCGTTTGGCTGTTCCAATTAGAGGATGTCACAGCTGATCCTTATTATCCATCTTTTGTCCTAAGCATCCACTTCTGTTTGTCCAACCCCCTGAATGTCCTCCCTCACCCCTCTGCAACTCTATGCCACTCACTCCACCCTGCTTTCATGTATTTCTTCATCAGAATCAGAATACTTTATTAATCACCCGGGGGAAATTGCAGATGACTTCGCCTCTCTTGCACATTCTTCATTAATTTATTCTTCACTCATTTGGACCTACATCTGTGCATTGCTGAAAACCATCTACTGCCAAAATAAAACTCTGTACAGACTACAGTGTGGAAATGTAGTACTACAAAATGCATCTATGTGATAAATAACACTGATAAATCTGACAAGTAAATATAGAAGGTGGTGTCTCTGATAAAGTGGCTGGTGAGTGTATACGGGCGTGTGCAAAGAGTATGAACATCCCTGCTAAATGACACTCATAAAATTGACATAAAATTTGGTACTGGTTTTATGCTAGCTTTAAGAAACGAACATTAAACATACTTTAATATTCACAAATTAATATAACGCTGTTACCTAGAGTGAAAGTCATTTTCACTTAGAAAAGGAATATGAAATGGATTTTGACCAGAGGTGACAGGTGCAGAAATCTAAACAAAATAATAAGTCGCACTCTTTTTTCAGCAATAAGAAGTGTATTGTAGAAGAAAAAGAGGTTTAACCCCGGTGATTTTATACTCATTATTACAAGGTTTGCCAATATTTCTGGGGCTGATTGTGTTGCAAAGTGAGTCAGGATAATCATTTACTTTTTCTCATAACAGCAGAAGGCTCAGCGTGATCATTGAAGCAGAATGATGGCAATAAAGAGAGGTCTATGTTAAGGTCTTGTGCGTGGGTGTGGGTGTGTGTGTGTGTGTGTATTTGTGTGTCTAGCGGCTTTGACACATTGCAGCCCAGCGATGAAAGTGTAAAATGTGTGCTGAGAAAGAGTGGAGAAATAACGGGATGCAAGTTTTCACTGAATACACAGCAGAAAATTTGGGTCAGTGTGTCAAAGATCATCATCCATACAGATTTGAACCCTAGAAAACCCAGGAGGCACATCATCCAACACCGCTTATTAACTTGAAAATACCACAGATCATTTCTATACATTTGATTATGCAAGCTGAGGGATTGGAAATTCTATTATAATAATTATATAATTACATTACAATGATATTATAATAATTATTGTAATGCATTGCTTGCCGATCTCCCAGCTTGCACAATCAGGCCTCTTACAACTGATTAAAAACTCAGCAGACCGACTTGTGTTGATCCACCGTCAGCCAAAGTGAACTCATGGTACTCCACTACTCCTCCTCTCTCTCCATTGGCTCCCTGCAGCTGCTCGCACTCAGCAAGACACTGACTCTGGCACAGGACAATCTCTGGATCTGCCCTCTTACCTTTAATCTATATATATTTTCAAAACACACTCCAACTCGTTCACTTCACTCAAGTATTCAAGTATTTTATTTTTCATTACAACAATATAAAGTGGTGTACAGTGTACAGTGGAACGAAAAAAAACAACGTTCCCCAGGAACAAGGTACTACACATAACAGCAACTACACAACCCAACATAGAGTGCACGTGGGTTCTAATCTCAGGTCCACTGAAGTTTATCCGCTTTGGATAAAAGCATCTACTAAATGATATATATATATATATATATATATATATATATATATATATATATATATATATATATATATATATATATATATAATGTGTGTACATCATAATTTTCCTGTGGAATCCTCCTATAGGATTCCATAAAGTTCTTATCTTGTCTTATCTTATCTGTAATATTCATCCCAATCTCAATCACTGTGCTTTGCCAAGGGCAGCATATGTGGAGATCCAGTGGGCTTAAGTGATGCTAATAGGGAGTAAATGTTCTGCTTGCGCCTGCCAGCTCTGAGCTCCCAATGTGCTTTACAGAACGACCACAGAGAGACAGTCTAACTGGGCAACTGTCACGTCATCTGTTCCATAAAGATGCCCCACTTACATCCCACCCATAGTAGTTCCCCAGAACAATGCTATTCCAATGCTGAAAATCTATAAAGCACAGAGCTACACAACCTCACGGGTATATTTGTGAACAGTATCCACAGAACCACTTTATCCGTTCTGTAGCACGAGGCAAAGCAACAGAATACCTATTGATTCAAGTGAGCACTAAAAGCCTGCAAATGAGGAGCACAAGGGGACTGTCCATTTCACATATCACAATGTAATAAGTCATCTTCAACATTCTAAAAATAAATATGAAAATGAATAATAATACTTTTACATGCTTCGGTGATACAGTATGAAAAAATCATGCTTAACTAGAAAGAGTCAATAAATATGTTACAGTTCAGTTGAAATTATTCAGTCCTTCAACTGTTTAGCTACACACCAAAGTTTGGCTTGTTTTTTTTTTTTTTGCTATTTTCAGACAAATAATTTTGGTTACTGAATATTTGCTGCATCCCCATCAGCCATTATATCATTGACCTCGCTTTGGACCTCTCAGACCTCTCAGGCAATTTATAGCATTTAACTGACCTTGAATCAATGTTTTTGGACTGTGGGAGGAAACCGGATGAAAACACTTGGACACTGGGAGAACATGGAAAATCAGACTGGGATCCAAACCTGGCTCCCCAGCGTTAAGAAGCGAACGTGCTAACCACTAAGCCACTGTGGCAGACAGAATTATGCCACTTTAAACCTATTCACCAATAACATCCAGAAGTTGCTCTCATTTGCATGTTAACCAAACCATTTCTCATGCATTTCCAGTGTGTACGTAGTGACATTTGATGTGGTTACACCCTCTGTAATTTGTGTATTACTGCCTTTTCTGATCTACACAATGTTGGCCTGTAGGGAATGTTAGAATTCAGGGTGTTGCAGTGTGCACAGAGTGTATTCATCGGTGAAATTTGTTTCTTGAAGGGTGTAATTATTTTGCTGGGCCAGAAAATATACTTGTGTGAAAGTGTATTCTAGGATAAGTAGGTAATGGTTGGGGCATGGTAGCTTTGTTGAACTAATAATCTGAAGGTTGAGAGTTTAAACGTGAGTCCATTAAAACTAATGTGGGCAACACAACTTTAAAACAAAGCAAAAACCCACATCGCTCCATGGTGGATCCTGATATTCCAACAATCAATTTGGGATATCAACTCGCATGTCGCTTTGGATAAAATCCTGTAATTTAATTTTCAAATATTTAACACTATTTTGTGTGGTTTACATCACAAATTAAAAATCCAGCAAAACCATAAAAAGGTTAATTAGCCTACAGCACATACTGTACACTGAATGGCCACTTGAGGCTAGTAGCCAGTTTGCTTCCCTGACATTTAAAACAGCAGCAAATCGTCACATCAACTTGACCAAGTGCTGAAACCGTACTGCTGGAATATTGGCTTATGTGGACAGGAGAGCTTCACAGCTCAAATAAGATGGAGGTACTGACAGGCCTTAAACAGTCAATTCTGTCTTCTTCCATAGATTTTCAATAGGATTAAGATCTGAATACTGTGAAGGTCAGGAGAAAAGGAAAATTCACCACCTTCCTAGGACCAATCCATCTTTATATGACCCTAAGAGCATGGTGCACTGTCCTGCTGAAAGGGTTTCTGTCATGGGCTAATCAGTGCCATGACGGGATCAATTGTGGAAGCCACAATATATAGATGAGTATATATATTGGAGCACACAATATTTGTCAAGAAAACTTTCTCAACCAGACTTAACTGAGGACATCTAATGGTTGCAAATTCAAAGGCATCTAAAGGTGAGAATCCACAGGACACTATCATATCCCCTGATTAAAAGGAGCTGAATCACATGATCAAGCAATGACTATTAGTCACTGTATTAGGGTTGACAGTGTGAATAAGCTATAACAACAAAAATAAATATAAAAATTATTATTATGTTCAAAATCAAGCAGCATTATAATTGTTCTAAACCCTTCATAATGATGGTAAATCCAGAAGCACACAACAGAAAACAGACGCACATCCAAAATATTTGCTTACTTAAAAATCCTACTACTTTAGTGTTTAACAGTGCCCACTATATCTAAACTTGTAGCTGCAGCTTAAAAGACAATTTTGGATGCAGTTTTTGTAAAAGAGATGACACTGTTAGACATGTGGTATTTTTGGTTTCATCCATCATGAAACTAACAGAACCAAACAAAAAAAGCTAGAAAAGTGACTTTAAAAGTTATTTTTAACACACTACTCATAATACAGTGTTATATAACTGGGGTATTGGGGTTCTAAATGAATTGTGGTATAAACAAACAGTGGTCAGAGATCGAAATGGTGATGAAGAGGATTAGTTCACTTATAATGTTAACCACTGGAG
Source organism: Corydoras sp. C115 (assembly GCA_019802505.1). Lineage (NCBI taxonomy): Eukaryota > Metazoa > Chordata > Actinopteri > Siluriformes > Callichthyidae > Corydoras > Corydoras sp. C115. The sequence goes on along the minus strand of JAFMOC010000021.1, from coordinate 749,722 downwards.
CAATAAGGGATAAGTGTTTTAAATCACTGGCCCACATTCATAAAGTCAGTGAATCTGGGATTTGAACCCACCATCTTTAGACTGAAACCCCAAACCACTGAGCTACCATTATAATTGAGATCTGATTCAGTGTATGTGATGCCTTTTATTTATTTTACTGTTTGCTCTTTAGAAGTGTCATAGGAAACATGATAAAAGAGCGTGAAACCTTGTTTTGACAGACTAATTAATATAAAGCTGGCAAAAATGTTGCAGTAGGTTATATTACAGTCTTACCACAAGAAGGTCCAGGGTTCAGGTGCAGGGTGGTTTGCACACTCATGTGTTTGTTTCCTAGATTCCTCCCATCAAGGCACGCATGTCAAGTAAATCAAGGATGATAACTTGTAAATGTGTCTGTCCTTGAGGGAACGGTTCCCACTTTTTACCCAGTGAAGGGTGGAATAGTCTCCAGCTGCCTTAATAAAGATACATTTTTACATTTACAATTGGTCATTTAGCAGATGCGTTTATCCAAAAGGGACTTACAGATATCCCAAATTGGTTGGGGTCAGAACACAGCATCCCTGTAGCAGGGATTAGGGATCTTGCTCAAGAACCCACATTGTTAACTTTAGTGGACCTTAGATTTGAATCCACAACAAGCCCAACAACAAAACCACTGAGCTACCACACCCAGAACAGAATAGGAATTAATAATTTAAGAATAAAGAAGGTGGGCAAAATCTGTATAATACCAGCCAGTGTTTAGGCAAAATTACAGGGTCATGTTATAAGATTGTAGATTTATATTTTTGTTATTCTGTGAAGTGTTCTTTTAGTTTTTAAACATCTCTTCTACCCACAACAAAGAAAATTATCACCAGCCACCACTGAATATGACTCAAATCTCCAGACGTCAGGGATGTTTATTTATATCAAATTTTGCTGACCCTGAAATGTCTCAACTGGCTTAATTCAGATGCTTATGATGCAAAACCTGCAGCCAACTACAAAATGCGGCAATGCCTTACTCCATACAGAAGACAAACTACAGTGGTCCTTAATATTTTTCAAAACATTTAATATTTCTCCCTAAATTTGACCTAAAACTTCATTACATATTTAAACAAGTCCTAAAAGTGGATAAACATAAAATGAATAAAGAAGATAAAAATTTGACTTGGTTATTCATTTATAGAGGAAAACAATACACTATAATCCACTATTAAATATCTGTGGTTGGCAAAAGTGCATAAACCTTTTCTGTTGGTATCTGCTATAAATCCCTTATGCAGTAATAACCATAACTAAAGCCTTCCAGCAATTGTTCATTAGTCCTGCATATCACCTTGGGGAAATCTTAGCCCATTTCTCGGCACAAAACATCTCTTACTGTTGTGCTGGTAAGTTTTCTCCCATAAATGGCTTATTACTGGGTTTTTCTCTAGATTGATAATAGGTTAAAATCATGACTTGACCATTTTAAAACCTTAACTCTATTTTTATAACATTTTTAGTGAAACAACTTGCGTGCTTAGGGCCATCGTCTTGCTGCAAGACCAACATCATCATGAGGCAGTTCATAGACAGATGTCCTGAGTTTGTAATTGATGGAACAATGAATTATATTCAGAATTCATTGTTTCATCAAGGATGACCTCTCCTTTTGGCCCAGATGCCCAAAACAGAACACAAGCATGACACTACCACCACCATGTTTCATGGAAGGAACCAGTTTTTTTTTTAGACTACGTACCAGCCTGAAGAGCATCATTAATATTAGTGCATGGTAAAACATGGCTGATGTGGCACAGGACGCACTAAAAATAACTGCACTAAATGCTTCTTATATAAAGTAAATTGAAGATAAAAAAGTATCATCCTCTCATCAAATATCAATTTCTAATCTCATGCATGTACTTCACTGTAAATGTGCAAATATTCCAAGAGACATAAAGAATGGAAACTGTTATACCAACTTACACTACACACACATACATTCACATAAACACACCCCAGCATGTGTGTGTAAATATACGTTCCCCCCATGTCTGCAGGGTTTTCCTCTGGCTTTCCTCCTATAATCCAAAAACATGGATTGAAGGTCAATTATATGTTCTAAATTGTCCCATATAGTGTGTGTTTTTGTGTGTGTCAGTGTGTGAGTGTGTGTCCAACGATAGATTGGCGTCCATGTCCAGGGTGTATTTGCCCAGTTCCCGAAATGTTTTGCACTGGATGTGCATGGGGAGCCCCCTACGAACCTAGTAGAGGATTAAACGGAATATAATGAATGAATGAATGAATGATTACCATATACCAAGCTTTTTTGTTAATCACTCAGCATACAGTGAGAACTCTTCATCTATTTTCTGGTGAAGGCGCTAAATAAACAGTAAAGAATTAACTTCTGTACCGAAGAATTGCATTCATGTGATTTATAATCAACAAAAAAGAAAAGATTGTAAACATTATTTTTAAATGTAATTATTAACATTAACAATTTTCCTGTGTTAGTTCTTTAATAAGGACACTGTCAGAAATTTAGAATTTAATAATGGTATCGTTTTGGCCATGGCTGCAGGTGAAATTGTAATGATCATGCCAGGAGGTTCCTTCAGGCATGTAGCGGTAAAACAAGATCAAAGGATTATCTGTTAAGAGCTGCACGGCTTACAGTCTTGTGAGGAAGCAGCACTTCTTTCCTTTTCATATTTTACACTGAAATAACCATTACCGAGAGTGCAAGTTCATTCATTCATTCATTATCTTCTGCTTAAACTTCTATTAGGGTTATGGGGGGGGAGGGGGGTCAATTTAGAGCATTCAATTTACCTTGAATCCATGTTTTTGGAGTGTGTGAGGATGAGGATACCAGACAACCCGAAGGTAACCCACATGGGAGAACATGGAAGAGGCGGACGCGCTGACCACTAAGCCACTGTGCCACCCGACAGTACAAGTTTATAATAATATTTAAATACACCAATCTGGCACCGCTTTCAGGAAACCATACAGAAAAGACCCTTATATAAATCAGGATGAACTTTACACTTAAATCTTCTAAATGCCAAGCAATCCATCATCTTGTAACTCATTTATTTACACACTGCCTCAGTGGTACTTTTTGTTTTCAAACTAGTGTGGTAGTATAATATGTGGGATCATTTATTTATACTGTTATATAAATGTTATCATCCTCCTGTTTATTTCTGAATTAATCATTAAAACTTTTTGTCTAAGGGACAGAAACAGGAGCATTTTTTATAGAAAGTGTAAAGGTCTGAAGATAAAGAATATTAAGTTCAAACTTCTTTTTAAAGATCTTTCAGGTATATCTTTAGGTCTAATGTAAAGTTTATGATGTGTGATGTAGGATTAAAGGATCTGGATGTGACGCACTCAGTTTTAATTAAAACAATGCAAACGCACACTGCAGACCTAACATGACTGTAATGCTATAATTCTTGAAGTATCAAGTACAAAGTATCAAGTGTCCGTCTGCAAATCAGTCAGTCTTCTATTGTGCCACAGCATGAAACACCAGTAGTGCTTATATTACCCCAATACAACTGTTCCAGGTGCAGTATTTTATCACAGTGGTGTATCATTTTGTAATAATTCTATATTTCTCCATAAATTTGACCTAAAATGGCATCAGATATTTAAACAAGTTCTAAAAGTGGACAAAATGGTAAACAAGATAAAGTGGAATCCCAGGTACGGTGACATGTTTTAGTGAGGTGTAACTGTGTGTAAGACCCCTGACTGGCTAGACTGACTAGCTGTCCTGTTTCCCCTGCCTTTTAAACTACATGCACTGGGATAGGCTCCAACATATAAGAGAGAATAAGAGAAACAGAGAGAAAGAGAGAGAGCGAGAGCGAGAGATGGAATTGATAGTTGCAGGTGTAAATATTAAAGCAGGGTGAACTAATGTAAAATAAAGGGGTAGATGAAGGCCAAAGTACAAATAAAACCATTATTATTATCATCATCTTCATCATCATCATCTTCATCCCTCCAAGTGGCAGTGTTTAAGAGCTTTAAACGACTGAATATCTCTTATTTTTCCCCTGTAGTTCTTCCTAAAGGCATTGGGATGGGCTCCAGTATATTAGAGAGAATTAGAGAAACAGAGAGAGAGAGAGAGAGAGAGAGAGAGAGAGAGAGAGAAATATGGAATTGATAGTTGCTGATGTATATTTTAAAGCAGGGTGATCTAATGTAAAATAAAGGGGTAGATGAAGGCTGAAATACAAATTAAACCATTATCATCATCATCACTCCAAGTGGCAGTGTTTAAGAGCTCTGAAGGACCGACTATCTCTTCTGTTTCCCCTGTCATTATTCTTATAAGCATTGGGATGGGCTCCAGCATATTAGAGAGAATTAGAGAAACAGAGAGAAAAAGAGAGAGAGATAGAGAGAGAGAGAGAGAGAGAGAGAGAGAGAGAAATATGGAATTGATAGTTGCTGATGTATATTTTAAAGCAGGGTGATCTAATGTAAAATAAAGGGGTAGATGAATGCTGAAATACAAGACAAACCATTATCATCATCTTCATCCCACCAATTGGCAGGTGAAAGTGTTTAAGACCTCTAAAAGACTGGCTACCTGTCCTGTTTCCCAGCCTTTTTATCTATAAGCCACCTTAACAGACTCCATCATATTAGAAAGAAAAAGAGAAGCAGAAAGAGAGCAAGAGAGAGATGGAATTGTTAGTTGCTGATGTATATTTTAAAGCAGAGTGAACTAAAGTAAAATAAAGGGATAGATGAAGGCTAAAGTACAAATTAAACCATTATCATCATCATCATCTCATCACTCCAAGTGGCAGTGTTTAAGAGCTCTGAAGGACTGACTATCTCTTCTGTTTCCCCTGTCATTATTCTTATAAGCATTGGGATGGGCTCCAGCATATTAGAGAGAATTAGAGAAACAGAGAGAAAAAGAGAGAGAGATAAATATGGAATTGATAGTTGCTGATGTATATTTTAAAGCAGGGTGATCTAATGTAAAATAAAGGGGTAGATGAATGCTGAAATACAAGACAAACCATTATCATCATCTTCATCCCACCAATTGGCAGGTGAAAGTGTTTAAGACCTCTAAAAGTCTGGCTACCTGTCCTGTTTCCCAGCCTTTTTATCTATAAGCACCTTAACAGACTCCAGTATATTAGAAAGAAAAAGAGAAGCAGAAAGAGAGCAAGAGAGATGGAATTGATAATTGCTGGTGTAAATATTAAAGCAGGGTGAACTAAAGTAAACTAAAAGAGGTTGATGAAGTCTAAAGTACAAATTAAACCATAATCATCATCTTCATCCCACCAATTGGCAGATGAGAGTGTTTAAGACCTCTAAAAGACTGGCTCCCTGTCCTGTTTCCCAGCCTTTTTATCTATAAGCACCTTAACAGACTCCATCATATTAGAAAGAAAAAGAGAAGCAGAAAGAGAGCAAGAGAGAGATGGAATTGTTAGTTGCTGATGTATATTTGAAAGCAGGGTGTTCTAATGTAAAATAAAGGGATAGAAGAACGCTGAAATACAATTGGCAGGTGAAAGACCTCTAAAAGACTGGCTCCCTGTCCTGTTTCCCAGCCTTTTTATCTATAAGCGCCTTAACAGACTCCATCATATTAGAAAGAAAAAGAGAAACAGAAAGAGAGCAAGAGAGAGATGGAATTGATAATTGCTGGTGTAAATATTAAAGCAGGGTGAACTAAAGTAAACTAAAAGAGGTTGATGAAGGCTAAAATACAAATTAAACCATTATCATCATCATTCCACCAACTGGCAGGTGAAAGTGTTTAAGACCTCTAAAAGACTGGCTACCTGTCCTGTTTCCCAGCCTTTTTATCTATAAGCACCTTAACAGACTCCATCATATTAGAAAGAAAAAGAGAAGCAGAAATAGAGCAAGAGAGAGATGGAATTGATGATTGCTGGTGTAAATATTAAAGCAGGGTGAACTAAAGTAAACTAAAAAAGGTTGATGAAGGCTAAAGTACAAATTAAACCATTATCATCATCTTCATCCCACCAATTGGCAGGTGAAAGTGTTTAAGACCTCTAAAAGACTGGCTCCCTGTCCTGTTTCCCAGCCTTTTTATCTATAAGCACCTTAACAGACTCCAGCATATTAGAAAGAAAAAGAGAAACAGAAAGAGAGCAAGAGAGAGATGGAATTGATAATTGCTGGTGTAAATGTTAAAGCTGCCCAGCGATGGATTGGCGCCCTGCCCTGGGTCTATCTGCCCAGCGCCCGAGATGTTCTCCCCTGGATGGGCATGGGGAACCCCACCGCGACCCTAATAGAGGATAAAGCGGGAGATAATAATGAATGAATGAATGAATGAATGAATGTTAAAGCAAGGTCTAATGTAAAATAAAGGTGTACATTACAATACAAAAACCACCACCATCATCATCATCATCATCTTCATCCCTGCAAGTGGCAGGTGAAAGCCCAAAACTTACCTCCACACCTGCCCCATCTGCAGCAGATGCACCAGCACTTGCCAGCTCCAGATGGAGACGTGGCAGCACGCATCCCTGCTGTAGCTGCTGGCGCTCAGTCCGGCGGCGGCTCTCCGGCTGAGCCCCTGCACCGGTCCCAGGCCTCCGCCCGTGTAGTCCTGCACGAACCACCTGAAGCTGAGGATCTGCACCAGGACGGACGGCGCCAGCACGAAGAACAGCGTGAGTCCGAACCACGCGTAATCCCGCTTGCCGTAGTAGTCCACCGCGAGCCACACGTCCGTGCCGACGTCCCAGAAGAACACGAGCATGGCCAGGACGATCCAGAGGCAGTCCAGCCACAAGCGCTCGCCCGCTCCTCTCCGGCTCTCCTTCCCCTTTCCATTCCCCTTCCCCTTCCCCTTCTCCCCCGCCAGCGAGCGCAGGCAGGCGCTCCGGCAGCCCCAGTAGCACGACGACGTCTTGCAGCAGTGGCAGATGTGGATGACCGCGCTGTCCAGCTCTTCGTCGGCCGCCGCCTCATCCTGTTCGTCCAGCTGCGAGAACCCGGTAACGACCCCCACGCCATCGGATTTCGCTGCCATCTTGCTCTCTGAAACGCTTCGTCCCCCTCCCCACGCCGCGCCGTATGACGTCACTTCCCAAATACCTGGACTGCAGCCCCTCGTGCGGCTGCGGGTTCGATTGGGAGTGTGTGTGATGACGAGCGTTCCTCATCCTCATCCTCATCCTCATCCCCATCCCCTGCTTCATTCATGACGTTCAGGCATGTCACATCAGTGGTTTGTTGCTGATGGTTTGTGAATCATTCATCCTAAAAAAAGCTTTAACTATTATTCATAAGTTGTATGCCAGCTAATTTGGACATGCACTCACCATCCTCCTCATCCATTTACTTACATTACATTTGGTAATTTAGCAGACACCTTTAATCCAAAGCAACTCACAAAGTGAGCACGGGGTTGGCCATACAGCATCTCTGGAGCAATGAGGGTTAAGGGTCTTGCTCAAGGACCCAATCCATTATTCAATGAATGAATTCATTCATTCACTATCTCCCGCTTTATCCTCTATTAGGGTCGCGGTGGGGTTCCCCATGCCCATCCAGGGGAGAACGTCTCGGGCGCTGGGCAGATAGACCCAGGACAGGGCGCCAATCCATCGCTGGGTACACACTCACACACTCAAGCACACTCTATATGGGGCAATTTAGAAAACTCACTTAACTTGATCCATGTTTTTGGACTGTGGGGGGAAACCGGAGAACCCGGAGGAAGCCCACGAGGACACGGGGAGAACATGGAAACTCCACCCAGATGGGGATTTGAACCAGGAATCCCTAGCGCTGAGAGGCGAACGTGCTAACCACTAAGCCACCGTGCCGCCCGGTTTGTGAATCATTCATCCTAAAAATAGCTTTAACTATTATTCATAAGTTGTATGCCAGCTAATTTGGACATGCACTCACCATCCTCCTCATCCATTATCATACATTACATTTGGTAATTTAGCAGACACCTTTAATCCAAAGCAACTCACAAAGTGAGCACGGGGTTGGCCATACAGCATCTCTGGAGCAATGAGGGTTAAGGGTCTTGCTCAAGGACCCAATCCATTATTCAATGAATGAATGAATTCATTCATTATCTCCCGCTTTATCCTCTATTAGGGTCGCGGTGGGGTTCCCCATGCCCATCCAGGGGAGAACGTCTCGGGCGCTGGGCAGATAGACCCAGGACAGGGCGCCAATCCATCGCTGGGCACACACTCACTCACACATACACACTCTATATAGGGCAATTTGGAGAACTCAATTAACTTGATCCATGTTTTTGGACTGTGGGAGGAAACCGGAGAACCCGGAAGAAACCCACACGGACACGGGGAGAACATGGAAACTCCACCCAGATGGGGATTCGAACCGGGAATCCCTAGCGCTGAGAGGCGAACGTGCTAACCACTAAGCCACCGTGCCGCCCGGTTTGTGAATCATTCATCCCAAAAATAGCTTCAACTATTATTCATAAGTTGTATGCCAGCTAATTTGGACATGCACTCACCATCCTCCTCATCCATTTACTTACATTACATTTGGTAATTTAGCAGACACCTTTAATCCAAAGCAACTTACAAAGTGAGCACGGGGTTGGCCATACAGCATCTCTGGAGCAATGAGGGTTAAGGGTCTTGCTCAAGGACCCAATCCATTATTCAATGAATGAATGAATTCATTCATTATCTCCCGCTTTATCCTCTATTAGGGTCGCGGTGGGGTTCCCCATGCCCATCCAGGGGAGAACGTCTCGGGCGCTGGGCAGATAGACCCAGGACAGGGCGCCATCCATCGCTGGGTACACACTCACACACACATACACACTCTATATGGGGCAATTTAGAAAACTCACTTAACTTGATCCATGTTTTTGGACTGTGGGAGGAAACCGGAGAACCCGGAGGAAACCCACGCGGACACGGGGAGAACATGGAAACTCCACCCAGATGGGGATTCGAACCGGGAATCCCTAGCGCTGAGAGGCGAACGTGCTAACCACTAAGCCACCGTGCCGCCCGGTTTGTGAATCATTCATCCCAAAAATAGCTTTAACTATTATTCATAAGTTGTATGCCAGCTAATTTGGACATGCACTCACCATCCTCCTCATCCATTTACTTACATTACATTTGGTAATTTAGCAGACACCTTTAATCCAAAGCAACTCACAAAGTGAGCACGGGGTTGGCCATACAGCATCTCTGGAGCAATGAGGGTTAAGGGTCTTGCTCAAGGACCCAATCCATTATTCAATGAATGAATTCATTCATTCACTATCTCCCGCTTTATCCTCTATTAGGGTCGCGGTGGGGTTCCCCATGCCCATCCAGGGGAGAACGTCTCGGGCGCTGGGCAGATAGACCCAGGACAGGGCGCCGATCCATCGCTGGGTACACACTCACACACACATACACACTCTATATAGGGCAATTTGGAGAACTCAATTAACTTGATCCATGTTTTTGGACTGTGGGAGGAAACCGGAGAACCCGGAGGAAACCCACGCGGACACGGGGAGAGCATGGAAACTCCACCCAGATGGGGATTCGAACCAGGAATCCCTAGCGCTGAGAGGCGAACGTGCTAACCACTAAGCCACCGTGCCGCCAATTAATGAATTGATTAATGAAATTTTTCATAATTTTATGCCAGCTAATTTGGACATGCACTCACCATCCTCCTCTTTCCTCCCATCACTGGCCATTTAATCAGTTTTACTTACCATACATTTACTTACATTACATTTGGTAATTTAGCAGACACCTTTAATGCAAAGCAACTTACAAAGTGAGCACGGGGTTGGCCATACAGCATCTCTGGAGCAATGAGGGTTAAGGGTCTTTTCTCAAGGACCTAATTCATTATTCAATTAATGAATTGATTAATGAAATTGTTCATAATTTGTATGCCAGCTAATTTGGACATGCACTCACCATCCTCCTCATTCCTCCCATCACTGGCCATTTAATCAGTTTTACTTACCATACATTTACTTACATTACATTTGGTAATTTAGCAGACACCTTTAATCCAAAGCAACTCAAAAAGTGAGCACGGGGTTGGCCATACAGCATCTCTGGAGCAATGAGGGTTAAGGGTCTTGCTCAAGGACCCACACTGGTAACTTCTGTGGACATGGGATTTGAACCTCCAACCTTTTGAACCTCCAACCAGATTGATACCCCAACACCCTAATCACACCCTCCTATTACATTCACATTTAGTCATTTAATCAAAGCGACTTACAAATGAGAGAACAACACAGGAAAAAACAGCTACACTGTAGAATTATCAAAACTTGATCATTATCCGATCCCTTTTATAATTTTTTTTTACATATCAAGTGTTTTTGGAAGGGGCTTATTAGTAAGTTTGCCTCTCAGCACTGGGGTTTTAGGTTCAAGTCACAATCTTGGTGGAGTTTCCATGTTCTCCCCGTGTTCACATGGGTTTCCTCTGGGTTCTAATAAAATACTAATAAAACATATACACATATACACACACACTGGTGAAGTGAGCACATGTGTCCGGAGCGGTGGGCAGCCTTGAATACGGCGCCTAGGGAGCAATTGGGTTCAGGTGCCTTGCCCAAGCGCACTTCAGCCATGGTACTTGATGGGACTGGGAATCGAACCAGGGAACTTCAAGGCTGTTCCTTAACCACAAGCCCATGACTGCCCCTGATCAGGGTTGCAGGGGTTGCATGAGGTTGCATAAGGCAAAAGACAAGAAGACACACAAGAGAGGTCTCCTGGGTCCTACTAGTCTGGTTTTGGATTGTGTGAAGAAACTTACAAAAAAAAGAGGAAATAACACGCAAACTTCAAACATGAAGAACTCTGTTCATTCTCCCTGGGAATCAAATCAAATACTTTCTGACTTCAAGGTTGAGTGCTAATCACTGATTTCTTGATTTCCTCTACTAGGAAGCATGAAATTTTTATGAAAGGAAATCCTGGCACAGTAAACGTCTACAGAGCAAAGAGGGTGAATACTGTATGAGTGTGGGGTGAATAATGTAAAAGAGATAATGGCAGGCATATCCCTGGAGATGAAGATAGCTTTCATGTGCATGTAACTGGAGTAGATGCACATTAATATATCCATGTATGTTTAATATCACCGGAGTGTTTGGGATTTACAGATTAGTAAGTAGATTTGAGATGTACAGTTGTATAACTTTCCTTTTATCTTATTTATCATTAATTCATTCATTATCTTCTACTTAATCCTCTATTAGGGTCGCGAGGGTGGGGGGAATTACCCCACGCCCATCCAGGGGAGAACACTTCGGGCAATGGGCAGATATACTCAGGACAAGGCGGCAATCTATCACTGGTCACACACACACACACTATATGGGACAATGCAGAGCATTCAATTTACCTTAAATCCACATTTTTTGACTGTGGGAGGAAACCGGAGAACCCAGAGGAAACCCACTTGGACATCAAACTCCACCCAGAATGAGATTCAAACCTGGATTTCCAGCGCTGACATGGGAGTTGAACTCAGCGATAGATTGGCGCCCTGTCCTGGGCGTATCTGTGTATTTGCCCAGCACCCAAAATGTTTTCCCCTGGACGGATATAGGGCATATGGCGGCATTGGTGGCTTATTGGTTAGCACCTTTGTCTCTCAGCGCTAGGGATTCCCGGTTCGAATCTCAATTTGGGTGAAGTTTCTCCATCTCCATGTTCTCCAGGTGGATTAAGGTCAATTGAAGTCTCCAAATTACTCCATATAGAGTGTGTCTGTGTGAGTGAGTGTGCCCAGCGATAGATTGGCACCCTGTCCTGGGTGTATTTGCCCAGTGCTTGAAACGTTCTCCCCTGGATGGGCATGGGGAACCCCACCGCGACCCTAATAGAGGATAAAGTGGGAGATAATGAATAAATGAATGAATAATAATAATAATACCGGTAATAATAATAATAATAATAATGGATAAAGTGGAAGATAATCGATGGATATATATATAGCCGGCACAGTGGCTTAGTGGTTAGCACGTTCGCCTCTCAGCACTAGGGATTCCCGGTTCGAATCCCCATCAGGGTGGAGTTTCCATGTTCTCCCCGTGTCTGCGTGAGTTTCCTCCGGGTTCTCCGGTTTCCTCCCACAGTCCAAAAACATGGATCAAGTCAATTGAGTTCTCCAAATTGCCCCATATAGAGTGTGTATGTGTGAGTGAGTGTGTGCCCAGCGTCATAGATTGGCGTCCTGTCCTGGGTGTATCTGCCCAGCGCCCGAAACGTTCTCCCCTGGATGGGCATGGGGAACCCCACCGCGACCCTAATAGAGGATAAAGTGGGAGATAATGAATGAATGAATGAATAATAATAATAATACCGGTAATAATAATAATAATAATGGGGTGACACGGTGGCTTAGCTGTTAACACGTTCACGTCCCAATCTGAGTAGAGTTTCCATGTTTTACCTTGTGTCATTGTGGGTTCCTCAGGGTTCACCGGTTTCCTCCCGGTGGAAGATAATGAATGAATGAATGGAAAAAAAAAAAAAAAAAAAAAAAAAAAAAAAAAAATATATATATATATATATATATATATATATATATATATATTTATATATATATATATATATATATATATATATATATATATATATATATATATATATATATATATATAATGATGTAATTATTCATATAATCAATCGTTGTTTGAAGTCAGTATATAAAGGTTTTAATTAATGTCTTACGTACAGATAGGAGACGTAAGCAAGCTTTGGCAATATACCCGAAAACCACGCCCATTCTCTTTTCTCTCTCCAATGGGACCGCGCTTTTTCGATCACGCCTTTTGTTGGTTAGCCAATAGGAGCAGACACCGGCATGCGTTCAGGCCACGCGGCTGCCGGAGCGGAATCTGATGCAATACTCGTGGAATGTGACAGGTTTGTGCTACAGGATCTCAGCTGCACAGCTTCTCATCAGCTTCTCATCAGCTTCTCATCAGCTTCTCATCAGCTTCTCTCTGATTGAAAAGCGGACATTAATAAATTAATAAGAACTCGTTTCCGAGACATTCTCTCTTCTGCTGTAACAAACGGTGAGTATTCGCGGCGTGTAGGATTCGTTCTGAGAGGAATGTGACGAGCTGGGTATAGATAACTCAGTACAGACATCATATCTGTGTTTAAATCATATAACTGTATTGCAGCACGGGTTTTACACTTTATTCAGCATTATTTAAGTATTTTTCCACTGTAGTACTTTTGAGATCTATAATGTGTGTATGTGCATGTGATATAATGTACTTATACGCTACTGGTGCTTCTATCACTATTTGCATTACATTAGGTCATTTAGCAGATGCTTTTATCCAAAGTGACTTACAAGTACCCCAACTTAATTGTTAGGATCAGAACACAGGGTGATACAGCCAGGTGTTAAGGGTATTCTCAAGGACCCAAATTGGTAACTTCTGTGGACCTGGGATTTGAACCATTAACCTACTACACCACTGCATTTCTATCCTCATAGTCTGTTGCTTTGCTTCATAGTAAAGGTACCACCACAGAGCAGGTATTTTTTTGGTTATTTTTTAGGTGTTTAAATGAAAATACAGCAGCACTGATGCACTAAAAACAATCAACCACCCAAATTATACCTGTTTTGTGACAGTCCAAAACAAAAGAGAAGCAACTATGGACAAACAAAAAAAAAAAAGAAAAGTGATGTACTACAGTATTTGTGTCTGGTAGGCCGTGTTTGTGTGTGTTTGTGTGTGTGTGTGTGTGTACACAAAATTTTATAGGCCCATCATTTGTTGATTAGGTTTTAGTCTCTTTCATTGTCCGATGTGTAAAATAAATCACTTGAGTCACAGATTTTTCTTTTTATGTATTTTTGATGATTTGCTCTTCTCATGTTTAGAATGTGTTCAATATGAGAGTTCCGTACTTTTAAAAACCATTTATAAATGAATAAACCTGATTAATAAATAAATTGATCATTTTAGTAATTGATATAATCATAATTGATCATGATCATAATTGATCATTTTAGTAATCACCTCAAACACATGAACAAAAGAATAAGAACTAAAAAAAAAAAAAAACTAAAACAGATCCTGTGACCTTTACAGAGGCCTGAATTCAGCATGATTGAAACAGTCTGGGGATTATGGATTAAGAGTCTTTAAAAGAACCATGACCAGTTCTCTAAGACACTTTTATCAACTTAGGTTTTAAATAAAAAGTTAAAGTACCTTCACTTCACAGCATTTTTTTCTTCAGTGCCTAAAACATATTTCTTTCAGTAATCTGGTAAAATGTACATCTGTAAAAAACACATTTGTGATGCTACAACAAGCAGACTCTTTGTCCTTCACACTCGCCACAGTGTGAGGTGCCACATATTCACACAGTTTAATACATGATGCCCTTTCTGACACAACTGGTTGATTGATCAGCACTATGAGTGCACTGTTGGTTAGACCCCTAAAGGCTAGGACAACTTAATGTCTATGGTTCACTTCTTAGCATGTCACTGACCACTAAGGTCAGGAAGGAAACGCACACAGGCACAGGATCAGAATCAGAATACTTTATTGATTCCAGGCGGAAGTTGCAGAAACGCAATGGAGGAACTGTAACGGGCTGCACATGCTCTTGCGCATGTGCACCAATGAAACTTGCAAATCCACACAGAAAGGAGCTGAGATCACCCTTTGCAAACCTTTCATAAAATATGCTATGAGGACAAGGGGAATTGTTATTAATATTTTATTTTATAAATAATTTTATAAATAACTACAAATATCAGTGGGGGCCACTACAGAATCATAAGCTTCGACATATTGTATGAATGCACGTTAGACCACTGGGAGGCACTGCAATAATACGTCCCCTATAGCTATATTAACTTTATTGAATACTTGGAGGGCAGCACTGTGGCTTAATGGTTAGCACGTTCCCTGTGCTGGGTCCAGGTTTAAATCCCAGTCTGCGTGGAGTTTGCATGTTCTCCCCATGTCTGCGTGGGTTTCCTCCCATAGTCTAAAAACATGGATTCAAGGTAAATTGAATACTTTAAATTGTTTGTTTGTTTGTTTCTGTGTGTGATTGTGTGACCAGTGATGGATTGGCTCCCTAGTCCTGGGTGTATCTGCCCAGCGCCCCAACCATTTCCCATGAATGGACATGGGGAACCCCCTGCGACCCTAGTAGAGGAGTAAGCAGAAGATAACATAACGAATGAATGAACACTCTGAAAAGCTGAAGTAACTTCCAGTAGAAAAAAGTTTAAAATAATTTTAATATATGAAATATTTAGCTATGGCTCATGTAACACGCCCATGCTGTTTAAAGGTATCTTCTCTATTTAAATGCTGTGTAATGATGCTGCAATAATGCTTCTTAAATTTTGACAAAGATCTGGTAGGGTTTAATAAAATGTCTTAAGTGTTTGTAGGATTTACAACCCAAAGTAAAACATAAACCAGACCATTAAGCTTTATTAGCAACTCTAGGGGATTGTTTGATTAAATTGTAACCGCAAGGTGGCAGTATATGCACACAGCTCAAAGATGCCGGGTTTAATGCTTCACATAGTGCCTTGGTGGCTGATCTTTTCTTCCTCTGTTTCTTTTTTTAATCCTTTCTGTGCAGATAATGTCTGTGCTCAGATCAGTTAGTAAGGTGGCACGGCAGCTTTCTCTGGCCCCTGCAGGTGAAGGCACACTGTTCTGTCTGCCTTCAAGGAATATCAGCTTTTCCCCACGTCAAGTGACATCAGACGCCAGCTTTCACTCTATCTCCTTTTCTGAGACTGACCACCCGAAGGTTCTCATCACAGGTGTGAACACATTCCTCTTATTTCACAGATCTGCACGTCCACCGTCCCGGCGTCCACAGCTGGTGAATTAGCTGGATATTAAGTGCACATGAATGGAATCATGTAAAAATACACACACCATGCAGATTAACTAAAAGGTTACCTTGGTAACAGCATTTTCCAAACCAAAGACATGTTGTCTCCATGGCAACAATGGACCCACATCAGTGATGACCCCTAATGTCTGTTTTCTCCTGTTTGTCCTTCAGGTGGACTAGGACAACTGGGGGTGGGCCTCGCTAACCTACTTCGGTATGAATTGTTTTTAGGATCTTGATTGCTCATATCTTCAGCTGGCAAGTAAAATATCTGTAAAGTTGGGAATAAGTAGTCATTTACATTAGAGTGTATATAACACATTACATTTTATAGAAATCCCCAGAGAACCTGAAGATTACATTAACAATCTAACAAGTCTTTTGACATATATATATATATTTAAAAAAAAATTTTTTTCTTTATCGTGCAGAAAGCGATTTGGACAGAAGAATGTAATTCTTTCCGATATCAGAAAGCCACCAAATCATGTTTATCAGAGTGGTAAGTGTATAAAATATTGGTAAACATTCAACATACTTATTTTCCTTGCACTTTTGCTAAACTTTTGCTTTCCTATGAGTATCTAATTGCTGCTTCGTAGGCTTTTATTGTAATTTGTAAATATGTTTTAAACCCTACCTGGTTTAATTATGGGATGCATAAAAACTAAAAGCAGGACAGTCACAACAAATATAGACTTGGCAAAAGAATATATAATTGTGTGGATCTATTTGTGCAGACACAGTATGTGTGAGTTAGTGGTATAATCCATGGTGCACGGGTGTAGATATTTTCATTCAAATTATATATCACAATGGCAATTTAAGTGTTTGATTGTCTGTTTACACATTGTTTGCAATTTTTTTGTTTGTGTGTGTGCATATATATATATATATATATATATATATATATATATATATATATATATATATATATATACACACACACATATATACATACACTGTATGTGTGTGTGTGTGTATATGTATATGTATATATATATATATATATATATATATATATATATATATATATATATACAGTATATATATTTATTTATTTCATACAGTATCTGGTGTTGTTGTGTATATATATTTTATCTTTTATTTGAACAACACGAAAGATATTACAAAAATAGTACAGTAGTTAGTGTATAGCTACCACTTCAGCCCCTATAATCAAGATTAAATACCATCCCACATTTAAAAGCACTGTCCTTAACGGCGTTTATTATTTTTTAGCTAGTGTAAAAAGAACTGATTTAATAATCTGTGTCCACTGAATGGGAATCAGACATTTCAAATGTTATCATGCGTGAAACTGTAATATGTCCAGCACAGCTAATTAAACTGTCTGCAGATTTATTACCCGTACAAAAAAGCAGTAAAAATGACCTAAAGTGCTCACATACAGTACATCAAGAAATATATAAAAAAAAACAGTTTAAAATCATTATACGAGCTATGTTCATATTTACACCCAGCTGATATATGTATCAAGGTATCAGGATTCTGTGGCACGGTGGCTTAGTGGTTAGCACGTTCCTGGTTAACACGTTTAGCCACCTTGCCGCCCTATGTTATATTATATATAATGTAATCGATTTTAACTGTATAATATATATTAATGATGTATGCAGAAAAACAGATGTACCGGTAATTGTAGAACACTGCACTTCACAAAGTGCATCTTTAAGTAATGACACAGACAATGGGTAAAGAACCAAAGAAGGGTATGTTCTAAAGTTCAAGTTATTTATTTATATAGCACTTTTTACAACAGTACATTGTCACAAAGCAGCTTTACAGAATGAAAAGCCTTTAAACCCCCAAAGAGCAAGCCGAAGCGACAGTGGCAAGAAAAAACTCCCTTTTATGTTGTTATTTAAGGAAGAAACCTTGGGAGGACCAAGAATCAGTGGGGGACTCATCCTCCTTGAGCGTCCAGGCAGCAACAACAATGTAGGACAGCTATGTACAGATATTAGACAAATGGAAAAACTAACAACTGGAAAACTATGTGAGTCCATTAGGGGGCGTCCTGCAGGACCGCCTTGTCAGGTTCCATCCAGTATTCGTCAGCAAAGTGCTTCCAAAGTACATAAAGTGCTCCCAAAGTACATGAAATGGAATTTTTATAGAACTATAGCAGGTTAGCTCCTGTACCGAGGCTCAGAACAACTCCACACAGATCTGTATCCATGCTGTTTTTGTATTTTTATACTTGTATTTTCAGGTCCCTTTATCTATGCTGATATACTTGACTACAAGAATTTACGGGAGATTGTTGTGAACAACCGGATTACATGGCTGGTGCACTACAGTGCTCTTTTGAGTGCAGTTGGTGAGGCTAATGTGACCCTGGCTCGTGATGTCAATATCACTGGTAAGTGCCGTAGATGCAGTTTTTTTGTTAAGATGTAAGAAAGCTGTCATCTGACCTGCATTTTCTGAATTTCCTTTTGAAGGATTGCACAATATCCTCGACATTGCTGCTGAACATAGTGTCCGACTGTTCGTTCCAAGCACTATCGGAGCCTTCGGACCCACGTCTCCTCGTAACCCCACTCCAGATCTGTGTATTCAGCGTCCACGAACTATTTATGGAGTGTCCAAGGTTCATGCTGAGCTGATGGGAGAGGTGCAAAAATTACGTTTATATGATGAAAAGCTCTGACTTTAAAGTTATAAAGTGAGCTATTTTATCTAGTATGCTTACACACAGAGGAAATTGTACTCCACATTTAACCCATTCGTACAGTAAAACACACAGTAAACATGTGCACGGAGCGGTGGGCAGCCTTTTATACAGCTCCCAGCGAGTAATTCAGTTTAGGTGCTTTGCTCAAGGGAACTTTAGCCATTCCTTAACCACAAGCCTACAAAGGCCCTGTAGGTCAGTGGTGGTTTAGTGGTTAGCACATCTGCCTCTCAGTGCTGGGGATCCAAATTTCCCCTTTATTGTGTGTGTCCAATAAAGTGTGTGCCCAGCGATATATTGGTGCCCTGCCCAGTGTCTAAAACATTCCCCCCATGACCCTAGTCCTAGTATAGGATTAAGTGGAAGATAATGAGACGAGATAAGATTAGCCTTTAATTATTAATTATGCTTAATCCTCTGTTACGGTCATGGGTGGGGTGTGGGGGTGGTTTCCCATGCCCATCTATCAACGTTTCGGGCGCTGAGCAGAAACACCCCTTACAGGATGCCAATCTATCACTGGGCACACACACTGTATTGGGCAATTCATAGCATTCAACTTGCCTTGTTTTTTGACTGTGGGAGGAAACCGGAGAACCCAGAGGAAACCCACACAGACACATGGAGAACCTTGGAACCTCCACTCAGATTGGGATTCGATACTGGAGCCCGAACGCTAAGAGGCGGTTGTACTCTAAGCCACCTTGCCTTTAATTAAACACAAGATATTAAGTTTTACTGAATGTGATGTTCAGGGATGTCCATGGTTTCTTATTGTTGCTTCTTTTATTGTCAGTATTACCACCACAAATATAACCTGGACTTTCGGTGCCTGAGGTACCCGGGCATCATTTCAGCGGACTCTCAGCCCGGAGGAGGAACAACAGGTTGCCCTTTCATGCAGTTCAAATTGCTCTCTCTCATTCAGGCATTAAAATGCTGGGATCATTTATCGGGTTTTGTTCCTTTCCAGACTATGCTGTGCAGATCTTTCACGATGCTGTAAAATCAGGTCAGTTTGTTTGCAACCTGAAGCCAGACACACGCCTTCCTATGATGTTCATCGATGACTGTCTGAGGGCTACCCTGGAGGTAATGGAGGCTCCCGCGGAGATGCTCAGCATGCGCACCTACAACATCAACGCCATGAGCTTCACACCTCAAGAGCTTGCAAAGGAGGTGCAGAAACAGCTGCCTGACCTGCGCGTCTTGTATGATATCGATCCGATCAGACAAGCAATAGGTAAGCGCTCATCACAACCATGAGTATTGGAACTTTCAGTTCACACTGGCTTACATTTCTAACTACGATAAATGAAAAGTAAGTCAAATTAAACTCCAGAGGAATGAAAGCCTACAAACAGCTGCATTTTATCAACACATTACAGATATATAGCTATTAGGGGTGAGCTGCAATATTCGACGATTCGATTCGGAGAACCGTAATCGACTATGAACCTCATAGTCGAATGTACCATTTTGACCACATGGGGGTGCCCATGGCTGCTGCTAAGCATTAGTTTTTACATGAAATGTCTTTGTTTTCGTTATATATATAGCCTTTTGTCAAATAAAATCTAATTTCTGTTAATATTTTTTTTTTAAAAAAGTCCAGAACGGGGATCCCATTTATGGTGCCCTAGAAAAACAAGTAAAATATATTTAAAAAAAATCTTTTTTAAAAACCACGCTTATAGCACCATCTTGTGGTGAAATTTTAACTGATTCGACTATCAGTCGACTATAGGGAAAATCTGACGAATCAGATTCGACTATGAAAATCCTTAGTTGAAGACACCCCTAATAGCTATATAACATTAATTTATTATCTTCCTCTACTAGTGTCATGAGTGGGTTTACCATGCCGATCCAGGGCAGAACGTTTTGGATGCTGGGCAGATACACCTAGGACAGGGTGCTAATCTATCCCTGGGCACATTCATTCACAGACACACACACAAACACACTCTCTATGGGGCAATTATCAGGGTTCTAATCTATCCCCGGGCACATTCACTCACACAGACACACACAAACACACTCTCTATGGGGCAATTTTAATGCATTGAATTTACCCAGCGCTGAGAGGTAAAGGTGTTAACAACTAAGCCACCGTGCATCCCAGGATCATCTTGATGGCAATACTGGATTTATTAATGCAATTAAAAAAATATTTTGCCCTAAATAATACAAGCTTGGTGACACAGTGGTACAGAGCTACAAAAAGCAAAAGCTAGCTCACAGCAAAAAGGTCCAGGGTTGAATTCAGTGAGGAGTCTGTGAAGAGTGCATATCATGTTCTTCCTCCACGTTCCGAAGACATGCTAATGGATAAATTGGAGATACTAATTACCCCTCTGATTAGAACTCTTGTAAACTATGGTTGAGGAAAGACTCCTCAACCTACAACCTGACCTATGTCAGATAAACAGTCACCCTGAAACTCTATGGACCCGAATCGAATTGTAAACTGGCCTTAAGTGGATCTAAGAGTCGGACACAGCTGAATGGATAGCAGACATACACACACAATTAAAAACTTGATTGGGATTGGGATTCGAACCTGGATCCTCAGCGCTGAGAGGCGAAGGTACTAACCACTGAGCTGCCAGCTATATAACAATATATTGAAAAATGCAACCATAAACCATACTTTATCATAGACACTTGGCTTGTTTATCAAAGTGGCGTAGCAGCAGGCCCGGAATTAAGAGTGATGTAGAGTTGAATCCACAACTGATTTATGATGCACATTTCATAACTAGTGCATGTAAACAAAAAATGTGCATGCCTCCCTGTTTTACACTTCATTTACTAAATACCTGTTTATCTTTGTCATAATACATCAATCTGTTCATCTTGGAGCTGCACAGTTTCAAGCCAAAGATTAACGATTTAGAATAAATATATTAGGTATATGGAGGGAATGTGGGAAACAAACCTCATAAATAAAATTAAAGAAGGTTCAATTGGGAGACAGTAAATAAACAGGTGCCAGCGATATTTTTATCAGAAGGATGAGAAGCTTATGGTAAATAACGAAGACTTTGAAGTTATTTACATAGATCGAAAATGTCATCAAAATCCGGAACCCTCTTTTAAACTAGTATTATTTGACTATACAAAGGTTTAATAATGTTAATGGAGTTCTACAGATGAAGTTCTATGAATTCTGATATGTTGACAATATACTGTATCATTCATCACTGCAGAAGCAAATTGATCCAGGCCCTGTTGTTCATTTATTAATCTGTAGATTTCTGTAAAGTACACCCATTGTAATTGATTTTGTGTTGACCTGCAGTGTTCCATAACTGATATGGTGTTATGTAGGTTACCCTCTATGGACAAACATTATTAACTTGATTTCGGATATTTAATTTAATTCTATTGTTGCAGGTAAATGATATCGACCATATAGTCCTGCATTTTAGACCTTTTGGATGCTTTCATATTTCAGAGCATGGTAGATCCTGGATGGCACGGTGGCTTAGTGGTTAGCATGTTCTCCTCTCGGCACTAGGGATTTTCGGTTCGAATCCCCATCTGGGTGGAGTTTCCATGTTCTCCCTGTATCCGTGTGGGTTTCCTCCGGGTTCCAAAAACATGGATCAAGTTAATTGAGTTCTTCAAATTTCCCCATATAGAGTGTGTTTGTGTGCATGTTCGTGTGGGTGAGTGTGTGCCCAGCGATGGATTGGCACCCTGTCCTGGGTGTATCTGCCCAGCGCCTGAGATGTTCTCCCTTTGATGGACATTGGGAACCCCCCCCGCAACCCTAATATAGGACAATGGATGGGCAGATCCTGGTTAGCTCCTGTTCCTCACAGCAACAGGTTCCCAGGCAGATTTCTGATTGGTGCAAACCGAGCTCTTTCACTCTGTGTGTCCTTCCTATGTATGTGGCACTTTTAATTGTTTATGATGCGATAGCGCCATTGGTTCCGTCAAGACATTTGACTTCCAAATACATAAACAAACATTGAGCACTGCAAAAAATCTCATTTTAAGTCAGAAAATCATAGTTAAAGTTTAAAAAAATCTAGGTTTTAGAATTTTTTTTCTTTTCTTTTAAGAAATCTTAAGATAAATTTACTCACTATATTGGCATATTTTACTTACAAGTTTTTCTTGATTTCTGTTTATTTATTTTTTTTTTTTGACATTGACATGATTTGTTTTGCAGTGTGAGAACTGTTCTATTTTCTAGCATGCCTAAATCCCAGTGCGGAAAGCAAAATCTGAAAAGCATGGTGAATCATTTGTATTTGTAGGGTGATAACATTTTTCTCTACATCCCTATATGAATCATGATGATTCATTCGAATACAATCGAAACAGTTCCATAGTCTAAAGAGCAGTTTTACCAAAATGAGACCTTAATTTATGAACAGCCATTAAAATCGTACCATCCATCCATCCGTTATCTTCCACTTAATCATATATTAGGGACTAGGGTCACTTACTCACACACACATGAACACACACTATATAAAAGCAATTTAATGAAGCCAATTTAGCTTGAATCCATGTTTTTGGACTGTGGGCAAACGGGACAACATGGAGGAAACCCATGTGGACAGAGAGAACATTGAAACTCCACCTAAATCAGGATTCAAACTTGGATCCTCAGCACTGAGATTTAAACATGCTTACCACTAAGCTACTGTGTCACCCCCAAAAATAAAATGTTCTGCAAAAAAGTTTTGTGTGTTTATGAACTGCCCCATAACTACATACTGTGCATACTGATCATTTGTGAATTCATAGGCAGACTACAGAACTGGAACCTGTCTGTGATACTTGTTTGTTTTTTTTCTTTGTAGCCGACAGTTGGCCCATGAGCTTTGAAGACAGCAATGCGAGACGGGATTGGGGCTGGAAGCATGAATATGACCTCCCTGAGCTTGTCCGGACTATGCTCAACTTCATCAGCTCTGAGTCAAGAGTTCAGTGCGCTAACTGATCACGCACCACCACCACCACCTCATCAGTGCACCGTGAGAAGACCTCCGTTCCCTCAGGCATGCTGAACATTACAACCCATAGTTCTGTCTCTCTTAAGAGTACTCTATAGGTTTAACACGCTTCTGATAGATGCACTTTGGCTGCTGATTTCCAGGTTTTAGCTGGTCTCTGCATAAGTATTCAGTTGTGGGGTCATCGAATCAAATCGCAATTCATGTGAAGGCAGATATTTTCCAAAGTATGATAATTGGACTTTTATTCAGACAAAACAGACCATATTTTCACCTTAATTTTTTTTGGGTGATAAACTGACCAGCTGTATGTGTGGGTGGATGTGTGTGTGTGTATGCGTAAATGAATGATCAGTATTAGGGATGTTGAATATCGAAAACTATGGAAGCTCTGTGAAACCGTTCATTTAAATTTAATTAAGATTTTGTTTTCTCATAATAATTTTCGGTTCTTACGATTTTAATGACAAGAACTTTAATTTATTTGAGTGCCTAAAACTTGTGCTGTTTAACAAGTAAAACATAGTTTACAGCAAGCCAGGCATTACTTTGACGTAAACCTTATTGGGGTGTTCTAGGTTTTGAATCCTGATGCGGTTCGTCATCTCTGTAAAAAATCTCACTTTTTATACAGTTAAAAATAATTGTACTTAAAATAGTGTTCAAAATGTTAAAAAATGATCAAGACGTGTGGTATCTCAAAAGACGTGTGGTAGCTCTGTGGTTAAGGTGTTGTGCTATCAATCTGAAGGTTGTGGGTTCAATTCCCAGGTCCACTGAAGCTACAAATATGTCTCATTCAGCAAGAACCTTAACCCTCAATGCTCCAGGGAGGCTGTAATGCTCCCTGTGCTCTGACCCCAACCAAATGGGGATATTTGTAAAAATGAACTTATGTAATCATGTCGCAAGGTCTATTACACATACATTTATATGTATAAAGGTGCTGATACACCTGCAAATTACATCTACACAAGCTTATATGACATTCCATTCTTTTATAACTTTTGTCCCTATAGTATATTGGTAAACTACTAATAAAAATTAAAAGACCACCGTGATGGAACAATTTTAATTTGGATATTTTACATGATGTAAACTGGCATGACTTTGTCCGCATTGTGGCACAGCAGTTAGCGCTTTGTTAGTGAACACAGGGCTGAGGTACTAAATTCTTTGAGCTGTTGGGTTGTGTATGCATCAGTGTGCTCCTAGTTCCAGATAAATTAGGGGATTTGGTTTGGAGAAGGGCAGTCGGTGTAGAACTGCTTGATCAGATATGCACATATGGAGATTTTCTCAATGAGGCGACAACAAGTGGTCATTATGTGCTGGGATAGGCTCTTGCAACTTTCATTGATTCATTAATTTATTATCTTCCGCTTAATCCTCTTCCAGGTGACTGGAAAGTCACTTTGGATAAAATAACTGTGGATTGGTTGTCCAGAAAAAAAAGTGCCAATATCGTGAGAAAACAATTTTGTTTGTTAACATGAATTAGTCAGATTCTTAGAAAAACATAAAAAAATGTTATTATGAGAAAACAAAATCAAATTTTAAATATGGTTTGATCGAGGCTTCTGTGATGCGCAGGGTAAAGTCATCCATTTATTGAGCACAATTTTGCATTGTCGTATATTGTGGTGATCAATATGGGAACATGATGAGAAACTTTAAGATGATACATTCCTCATGTGCATTTAAGGGTTTATGATGAAATAAGTTATTTTTAGGTTTATAGTTCATTCTGCTCATGAAACCATATGAAGGCATATGCAGAATATTTTTTCCAAAACTTGAATACTTGATATTTTGTTACTTGACAGTTTGCATATTTCTTTGCTGGAGCTGTTTGTTTACATTGCACACTGAATATCATGGCACTTGTGGAGCTGAATTTAACGAGTGATTCCAGCTACTCAACAGGATTACTTTACATTGCTATTTTATCACATGTTCACTCCTTTACAAAAATCTTGTACTGTTAATAGGAAAAATAAAATGCAGAATCCGGTGCTAGTTATAGTTTGTTGATCGATAATGTTACTCAGACTGTGACTGGAATCCAAAGCCAAAGTGAAAATCTGAAAATTATGATGACAAAGATTAAGTGCAATTTTTAATTAAATTTCACTAATATAACACACACCAGATACACTGCACATGCTTCAATGCCCAAACTGTGATTGGTCATCTATTTGTATATGGCTGTACATAATAAGCAGACGGCATACAAACAGCACGTCATGATCACAGTTTTATACAATTTCAGTTGATTACATAAATACAGAAAGCAAAATAAAAACCCCCTAATACAGTACTGAAGAACATAAAGTTACCGAATACAAAGATGCCAGAAACAAACAAAAAATACCTCGAGGCTTAAAAAAAAGGCCTGCTTTAAATAAAAGAAGAAAATAAAAACTCCAAAACTCTTGACAGTTCTTGATGATATTGGAATAAAGGCCCAGTTATAGCTTTATAATAAGACTGTATAAATTGCAACCCACATTCTGCCATGAGTAAGGCCAAAAGGTGATTCATGGCATTAAAACCAAAACAACCAAACAAACATAAATACACACTGTACCTAATTTTCATTAGAATGTGGCTCTGGCTCTTAAACCTCACGGGTCACAGTCTGAGTTGCATTGCATCGGTTTTCTCCACAAATCGTTGTACCTCTGAATGTTTTGTACTCCTAAAAAAATGTAAAATCATTTTTTGTTTGCATGTCATTTTGATCTTTTATTCAATGTATTTATAAAAAGCCATTATTATATTTGCAATGACTGAAGAAACAAAGTTTAAAGTAAGAAATCGTAGATTAAACCTCAAATAGAAATGCTACACTTGTACAGAACCCATCATGAAAGGAAGTAGAGACATACTGGAGTTTTTAGGGTGTCCCATTCCCAACTTGTTCCCCAATTTGCAGCCATAATACTTTTTAAGTAGGATTCTGAATTATTCTTAAACTTTTAGATATCTCACTTTTCTGAGTGACCTAATAGACAGTGAGGCAGGGTCATGCAAGATTTAAGTGACTCAGTAGAGCCTGAATAATAAGTGTGCTATAAATACAATATGGCTTTTATCCATAAAGACAGTGCAAGTATCTGTCAACCCTGAAAGTGTGGATATTGCACAGTGGCGGATTTATAGCATACTCCATGCATTGCTGAATGAGATGTTTAATGCATGACATTGTTCAAAAACTCCAGCAGCAATGCTGTGTCTGGTCAACATGTACCAGGCAACAAACACACATCACGAGCACTTAGTGCTGGGAATTATCTACTGTAATTGCTGCACTGTGGTGGACAGAATCCTTTGTGTGTAAAATTGGTCACTTCATCATTTTAAAGTGGGAATAGATGACTACTAGCTGTCACGGGGCAGGTGTAGGCTTGTTAAGGAACCACCATGTGACCTGAAGGTCGCTGGTTCGATCCTTAATTGTACTTAATAGGTGCCTTACCTAAGGGCACTTCAGCCATAGTATGGTACTTGGTGGGATTGGGAAACTAACCTCCTGAACTAAACTCCTAGCACGTGTACTCAATACACTCAAGTGTGTGTATGTGTGTTTTACTGCACAGATGGGTTAAATGTGGAGGACAAA